>JADDOH010024478.1:0-49003 GCA_016648135.1 Agrypnia vestita
GCCTCAATCAGACTGTTCAAGACCACCTACCATTTAAATACCGCCCCGATGTCCAACGAACTAGACAACAGGCCGTTTCTTTCTTTTAAAATACATCAAATCTCGTTCAGAGCCCTACTCGACTCTGGTGCCGGCGCGAATATCCTGGGTGGTACGTTATATGAATCATTCGTCGACCTCGGCTATAGGCTCCGACCCACTGGCATTTCGGTGCGAACGCTAGACGACTCTCCGCTATTTTCCAGCGGCACTATCACCCTGCCCGTGCGTTTTGACCAACGGCTCGTTCAGGTTAACTTCGTCGTGGTAGCGTCACTCTCCGACTGCATCATTCTGGGAGCCCCGTTCTTGCAAATCTCCGGCCTAGCCCCCAGCCTATTTCCCAAGGGAAAGGCCCGTATCGCCCTAGCGGCTACGGAACCTACCGCCGTTAGCGACCGCACCACACCTCCTGCCTGCCTGATATCTATCGACGAACTCACCTCTGAGCAAAGAATTCGGCTAGATTCAGTCAAGACCGACTTCACAGATATCTCCTTTGAAAAAGTAGGCCTTGGGAGAACCCGTTTGGTCTCACATGTGATCGACACCGGAGACCACCCTCCGGTTAAACAAAGAACCTATCCCGTATCACACGTCAGGCGTCAACAGTTGATCCAGGAATTGGATACTATGATGGCCCTAGACGTAATAGAACCAGCCCGGAGCGGATGGCTCAACAACGTATTTATCGTACCAAAAAAGGACGGGTCAGCACGCTTTGTCTTAGACCCAAGGAAATTGAACGACGTCACCAAGTCAGACTCATACCGGCTGCCCAATATCAATCGAACTCTTGAAAACTTAAGAAACACCAAGTATCTCACCACCCTAGATCTACGCTCCGGATTCTGGCAAATCCCTCTAGCCGCCGGAAGTCGCGAAAAGACCGCTTTCTTCGTAGAGGGTCGCGGTCAATTCCAGTTCAAGGTATGCCCGTTTGGATTGAAAAACATACCAGCCGAGCTACAGAGACTGATGGATTCTTGTTTCTCCGACTTGGGCCCAAATGTATCCACATATATGGACGACATACTGGTGTGTAGCGAGGATTTTGATTCACACGTCTCCTTACTACGAAAAGTAGCTTCTCGACTGAAAGAGGCTGGGCTAACTATAAAACTGAGCAAATGCAACTTCTGCAAGGACTCTCTTAAGTATCTGGGACATGTTATAGACAGAGAGGGGATACGTACCGATCCCGACAAAATCTCGGCGATGGTCAACTATCCGAGGCCGACGACGGTAAAACAAACTAGGGCCTTCATCGCCACATTGTCATATTACCGAAGATTCATACAGAACTTCTCAAAAATTGCCAGCCCCTTATGTCGGCTGACCAGCTCCAAGTTCCTCGGAAAAAGGTTTGTTTGGAGCGAAGAGGCCGAGGAGGCATTCGTCGCCCTTAAAAGAGCTATGGTGATGGCGCCCATATTGAAGCCTCCGTCCCATGATCACGAGTATGTCCTAACATGCGATGCTAGTGCAATAAGCATAGGGAGCTTCCTCTCACAAAAAATGCCTGACAAATTGGAACATATTATAGCATACTATTCTCGAAAGCTCACCCAGCCTGAAAGATCGTACAGCGTCACCGAAAGAGAGCTGTTGGCACTCGTGGACTCGGTCCATCACTTCCGCAGTTATGTGGAGGGGACACACTTTACACTGATTAGCGATCACGGATGTCTCAAATACCTATCAACATTATCGTCTCCAGGCGGTCGCCTGAGCCGCTGGGCCTGTCGGCTAAGCCAATATGACTTCACCTTTTAATACAAAAAGGGGTGCGAAAACCACCTAGCTGACGGACTCAGCCGTATCGAGATAGGCAGCCTGGAGCTAGCCTCCTCCTACAATGATACTGCCGACGCAGCCTACCTACGGCTGCGCCGACAATGTGACGAACGGCCCGATTCCGTCCCAAACTTCATGCTGGGCGAACACCACCTTTATCGATATAGTAAGGCGCCGACCGACGAGAGAAACGGGCCCGGTAGGTCCCCGTGGAAGATAGTCGTACCTTCAGACAAAAGTACAGAACTGATACGTGAGTGTCACTACCATACTTGTCACCCGGGAGTGTTAAAGACGTACGAATACCTCTCCCGCACATTTTACTGGAAGGGAATGTATGCCTCCGTAAAGGGATTCGTGGACGGTTGTGAGACATGCAAGGCATATAAAAGAAGCAACCGGGGGCCTCAGGGGCTCATGGAGACCCCCAAGAGACTGATCCGACCTATGAAATCGCTGTCCTGCGATCTTGTCGGCCCCCTGCCACTTTCCAAGCGAGGAAATATGCACATCTTGACCGTAGTAGATAATTTTACAAAATTCGTATGGGCGATTCCCCTACGACACGCTACAACAAAAACAGTAATCGACGTTCTGAGGAAACAGGTGTTCCTCCCTTACTCGGTACCACAGACACTGATAACCGATAACGGAAAGCAATTTATTTCACGAGAATTTAAGAACTTCGCGACCTCTATGGGGATATCCGATCTGTTCACCAATGCTTACTATTTCCCGCAAAATAATCCTAGTGAAAGGCAGAATGCCAATATATTAACTGCGCTGTCGATTCTTGTACAAAGCAACTAAAGGGACTGGTGCGCTAAGATACCAGAGATCTGTTCGAGCTTAAACAACTGCATGAGTATTGCTACCGGACATTCCCCATTTTCTCTCATGCACGGGTTCGAATCTATTCCCCACGGGAGTTTCCACCTGCCGATGTCCAACAGAGGAGTAGAATCCGACGAGGAAGCCCTAAGGCAACGGCTAGAACATCTAAGCGGTATGGAAAAAATATATGACCAGGTCTCCTTGGCTCTACCGAAAGCTTTTCAACGGAATGCTGCGCGATATAATCTGCGAAGGAAACACCAAACCTTTGTGGTGGGACAGACGGTGTGGAGAAGATCTTTCATGCAATCCAATGCTGGGAAATATTTCACGACCAAGCTAGCCCCGAAATTTATTAAGTGTGAAGTGACAAAAAAACTGTCTCCATGCATATATGAGCTGACGGATTGTAATGGTAAATTTTCCGGCAAATTTCACTCGCGAGATTTAGTCAAATTCTAGATAATAACCTCGTCTTTTCCTTTACGTTGATTCCGTCCGGCAGACGTAAAAGAACCGGAAAACGGAACTTGATCGCGTTTCCTTTTGGCGCATCTCCAAAGAGCGATCATTGAACATCATGTAACCTCGTCTTTTCTTTTACTCCAGACCTGTTCAGCAGACGTTAAAGAACCGAAAGCAGGATTTAGTCAATAAGGGCCCTTTGTGCTCCAGTTCACCCTTATTGATCAGATGATGGTGCGCGGTTTGCCAGGACCTATGTTAATTGTCATGACACTCCAGTCTTGTCCAGTTTAAGTCTGCTTATATATCAAATCATAATGATCCAGGAACAGGCACCATTGCCGGGAGATGCCTTCCTTTTAGAAATTTTTTTTCTTCTTTCCCTTGGTTAACCCACGTTTGACACCAATACTTGCCCTGGCAGGAAGTATGAATATTAAGTATGCGTTCCATAACCATATGGCCGCCGGCTATGTCTCTCATTATCTAATTTTTCTTTTACGGCAGACCGCTACCATGCAATAAACAACGTACCACCTCGCTCGCCCTTCCTCACGGAACGATATTTCGAAATTTCATAGAAACGACCACAACCTTTTATGCCACTCAAGTTTGTGTCTACGCGATCATTTCTTTCGGAAATACTTCTCTTGTCTTTTCTTCCGAGGACATAAAGACTCACAAGCTTGCTGAGCCAAGATCGGTTTACCGAACCCCATATATAACCAAGAAAATTTTTATTAGCAACAGAGCATCGGTCGTTACCAAGAGTGTTCGCTTGTCTCTAGTCGTTTTCAACTTAACATAGCTATCTACCCAAAGGTATGTTCATCACAAAAAAAATAATAAAGAAAATAAACGCCACACTTAGCCCCCCCCTGCATGATTACGGTGAATGCGACGAATTAGGATAGTATATCTGAGTTTGTTTGAAAGACACGGCCGTGCAAGTTGAATGAATAAATGCGAGAGTATAAGTCAAAACCCCCCCCCCGCGACTTGAAGGCGACTGACCAAGCGATATTCTTGAACGCTACCACTCACTACCTTTTAAAAGGGGATCACCCTATTTGTGGTAGCCCTGATCCACCATGTGGTCGAGCAGAGACCGCGCGAAAGTGAACAACGAGTTCAATACGAATTGACGCCCTACTATTAACGGCGCCCTGGGAACTACCGGACGTGACAAATGCAGGACGAGGACCCCAGCCTTAAGCAAATCATCCAACTGTCGAAAACAAGGCAGGCTTTACTTACACAGGGTGTACCGCGATCCGAAGTACATACGGTATTGTCTTTTATAGAGTTCGTCTCTACTCGGATACCCACTATAGTTGATAGTTAAATTAAGATTTAGACCTTGCACTAAGCAAAAAATCCCAGGGCTGCCACTATGTATATAAATAGACACGTCCTCCCGCTAGGTCGTTAGTTTTTAGGTATTAAGTTTTTTTTGTATTTCGCTATTTTTTAGGTCACGGTAGTTATCTTCATTAACAAATTGTGTATCGCTTATTCGTTTTGAAAATTCACATGTTACAAAAACTATTTTTTATATATGTAAAAAAAATTTATCGCTTATTTCGGTACGCCTGTTACCATCACACCATGGTAACGGGGCTGTCCCGTCGTTTATTTCCAAAATTCGTTTTGAAAATTCACATGTTACAAAAACTATTTTTATATATGTAAAATTTTTTATCGCTTATTTCGGTACGCCTGTTACCATCACACCATGGTAACGGGGCTGTCCCGTTGTTCATTTCCAAAATTCGTTTTGAAAATTCACATGTTACAAAAACTATTTTTTTTATATGTATAAATTTTTTTTATCGCTCATTTCGGTACGCCTGTTACCATCACACCATGGTAACGGGGCTGTCCCGTTGTTCATTTCCAAAATTCGTTTTGAAAATTCACCTGTTACAAAAACTATTTTTTTTGGTTTACATGAGATTTTTTTATCACTTATTCCAGTACGCCTGTTACCATTATACCACGGTAACGGGATTGTCACTGTTCACCTGAACCTGTGATGACAAAACTTTTTTGTAAGGATCACGTAGGCTTTGACGCGAAGCGGAGTCGCGTGACACCCCTACAGAATGTTCGTCGCAAGCCATGTCTTGTATTGAGCCTTGTATGGACCGGACGAGTCAAAATTAGGTCAGCCAGGGTGACGACCCTGAGGTGCTTCGACCTATCCGGGAGTCGGGCCGGTTTGTACCGGCGCTAATGAACACGATAGGTGGTCTTCACACCTGATAATTAATTGTTATTACTATTAATTAAGTTGGTATTACTGGCAAAAAGGCCATTTTTTATAAAAATATTATTTTTAATTTAACCCGGCGAACAATTCCGCCTATTAGAACCTTGTAACGTTGACAAATCTGCCGTATAGAGCCTACCACTCGCATATTACGATAATTTCCATGTTTTTTTTGTAAACACTGACAATCCGTACTCTGTCATGGAGTATCCTCACTCAATGTTGAACTAAGGGTTTACAAACAAGATCCTTGGTGGTACACCGTAAGGCCTGGATTCCCTATATAATTATTAATTTACCAATGAATCCTTTTTTTTTGTTTGTTTTTTTTTATTATTACCTGATAAGGGAATGTGTAATGCTTCCTTTTAGACAAAAAAGGAAGTATTACTATTCTGTCGTAACAAAATAAATTTAAAATAAGTAAATATTACATATTCCGTCCTAACCAAATAATACGCGAAATCGCACACGTCGAGCGAGGCGGCCGGAGCCAGCGCGCGTAGGTTACACACACAGGCTTACGAGTCACACACACTATGATAGTATCCCTGTCCACTGCCGTCGCGGGGCCTCCGGGCAGGAGACGCAAGGCGTGCCGTGCGGGCCGCGCTGCCATACTCTTGGAGCAACTGTACCGGCGCGCAACCCCCCCCGCACCCTCTTCCGCTCCGCGCTAATATAGGATAACTCCGCGCCCGGCAAGCCAGTCTGGACCAGTCAGTCTTCGAGTCACCATCCGGGAACCGAGCTCTGCGGTGCGTTAGCTACGCCGTCCGCCCTAAGCAAATTACGGCCGCCATTTGTATAAAAGTTACGGTGCCGGAATTGTTCGTTGTAAATTTTCAAATGTGAGCCAATAACATACCTCTCGCCGTGTTACAAAGCTAAACAGTGTGTTCAAACGATTTAATAATATACTTCCCGCCGTGTTACAAAGCTAAACAGTGTGTTCAAACGATTTAATAATATACTTTCCGCCGTGTTACAAAGCTAAACAGTGTGTTCAAACGATTTAATAATATACTTCCCGCCGGGTTATAAAGTTAAACAGTGTGTTCAACTAGTTTAAACGCATATAGTAACTAGTTCGTCGTGTGAGACAATGTCGGTCTCACAATAAATACATTATAATAATCGTTCTCTATGTTTTTATAAACAACCAGGGTGAAGTAAACCAAAGTTAAAAAAAAAAGGGTTCCTCGCAAGCGCCTTGAGCCCCCTTTGCAAAAAATATAATACATTACTATTGGCGTCCTGAACATTCCCCGCCAACAAGGGGTATAATAAAAACAATCGTTTTCGTCCCCTATTAAACAACGCCTGTTCTTTTAAGTTTTAATAAAAATACCGTGCTTTGGACTTCATAAGATTCAACCGTCATTGGCGTCTTCTTGTTTAAAAATCATCATAAACTTCGGGCGCCCGGTTCGGGCATTCCGATCGATCAGCTGACGGAGGACAACCGTCCGCCGACTCCTACAGCTGGTCAGGGCTGGCACCCTTACTAAAGGTGGTCGATCCACTCCATACTCAGAAGAAAAACTACAGGTTTCAAGTGTTTGATTATACCTATACATAATTTACAGCAGCCAATTATGGCCAATCTATAACATTCGCAAACTATTTACAAAAAGTTACCAAAGGGATAACCAAGTGACATTAATCGAACTCGAGTGATGTAACTTTTAAAATAGGAAACACAAAGTCTGTTCCAATCCCTGTTCCTACTTACTCTTATATCCCATGAGCCTCTACTGGGCCGACCTCTGGAAGCTTAACTATATGTAAATTAATATTCTGTATTGGACCCGACTGTGATTAAATTCCGTTATAAAGGAGTATCCATTTTGACTTTAGTGGCCACCAGGGTCATCTATATATTAATTACTCCAACCAATGTCGTTTCTGCATTTGGATAATTTCTGTTGCCAGTTTAAAAAAAAACATTTTAGAGTACATTAAAAAGATTAAAAAATATAGGAATACGAACAAACTGATATCAAAAAACATCCAAATCCAAATTATCGAAAATTAAAATATCGGAATTTATAGATTTTTTTAAATATTTTCGTGGAATCCGTGTATTCAAAACAGCCAACTTAATTGCAGTCAACGAATTTTTGTGCTGGTCATACCACAGAATGACGCTTTATGACATTGACAGTAAGTATACGTTTACGCTTTTCTTTTTATTGTTTTTGCATTAATCTTGCTTCAATAAACGTTCAAAACATTTATTTATTAAACATTTATTACGCTTTATATTTTATTTAAACTGCAAAGTGAACTTAACCTTAGATTAACGTCAAACGTCTCTCATATAACCTCAAAAGACTCACAGCGCGTGGCGCGAATGTCATTTTACGTGTCATTTTCTCCGTATTTATACATAAATATTATTATTTTTCAGAATTCCGATGGAATACTCAACATCACAAAGCGGCAATTTGATAATGCGATTCGAGTTCACAATATGAAAGAAGAAATGCCAGACGTAGACTGTCAAACATAACAGAGAGGAATGTGAAAGAAGGAATGCTGACCAGCGGGAACGTAAAAATGCTAGGCAAAGAGTGTATGCTGAAGGAAGAAATGCGAAATCTTATTTTAAATGTGCAGTACAACTGTGCTAATGCATTTGCATCTTTCGGAGTGCAAATAAGTGACATACCAGGTGTAGGCCCGTATTGTTTAAAAATTTCAGGTGAAGTATATCATAGAACGTCTAGAAGTTTGCAGAGTGATGGAGAGGTGCCGGCATATGCGCAACTATATGTTTACGATGCGGATGAAGCAGTCAGGGTACGTATGAGCCATCCGTCTAACCTTAGATGTCAACAAAATATAATGGAAACTATTGATAATGTCATCCGTCGTGTAAGTCCATATGCTCTCCAATACAAAAGGTTGAAAGAAGCGGTTGAGGAAGAAGAATCTATAGTTGCAGAGCACGGGGGCCAGATGCGGAATATTCAACTACTCTTTACGCGTTCTTCGTTAGATGACCAAAGAAGGTATAATGCTCCATCTAATAATAATGAAGTCGCCATTGTGTATGTAGCAGATTACGAAGGTAGGTTACCGCCAAACGTAGATTTTGCTGTTCACCCTAAGAATGTAGGAGGTCTCCAGCGTATTAATATGTTATCAAAACATTTAGATCCGATGGTTTTTCCATTGTTATTTCCATCAGGTGAATTTGGTTGGACTCTACAGCCTTAAATAATACAACATTAACTGCATGGTTTAAACTTAACCAACAAGATAATGAGGCATGTAATATTAAGTATCAGGATTTAACTAATTTCTATGTTTTTTCTAGCAATAAGCAGTGGTAGAAGAGGCAATGTGGCGGGGACAAGATTATTGGTCACATGTCCCCCGTTTCTCCTAGAAATATAGAAGTATACCATTTAAGACTTATTCTTTTACAAGTGACTGGGGCTACGTCCTTTGAATCTTTGCGGACTATTAATGGTTGTCTTACTTCCTACATTTCGTGATGCAGTACGAGAATTAGGACTCATCGATGATATTGGAGAATGGCAGCGTTGCATGGCTGAAGCTTCAACGTATATGATGCCCAAAGCTCTTCGTGACCTATTTGTCTTATTAATGATTCATTGCCTCCCACCAGATCCGTTGCAGCTGTGGAACGATTTCAAGATTTGATGTCAGAAGACTTAAGTCGTCAAAGTGCTACTGCAGAAATTGCACAAAATTGTTCCCTTTTGTATATTCAAAAGGCATTAATAAATGAAAATTCTTCATGCACATCACAGGGTTTGCCGGGACCAGATTACAGAAATACTTATAATGAAGTGGTTGATATTAATTTAGCATTAGAAAGTTCTTTAGGGTTAGAGATGGCTGGAAAACTCAATCGAGAACAACATTGTGCTTTCGACAGTATATTAAGTAAAAAATTTCAGATGTACCTGAAACAAAAAATGTTTCTTTATTGACGGTCCTGGTGGCACAGGTAAAACGTTCCTTTATAAGACTATTATACATACTTGAAGAGGAAGATCTAAGAAAGTTTTATCTGTTGCTTGGACAGGAATATCAGCAATTTTATTACCAGGTGGACGTACATGTCACATGGCTTTTAATTTACTTCTTGATTTATAGAATAACACAACATGCAGAGTGACATCCAAGAACCGTGCACTTATAAGTGCAGCTGATGTATCATCTGGGATGAAGCGCCGATGGCGCCAGTTATAGCTTTAGATATAATTGAACGTACTCTGCGCGATATAATGGGTAATAATGATATTTTTGGCAATAAAGTAATCATTTTGGGCGGCGACTAGACAAATTCTACCAGTTTCTCGAAGGGCTTCTCGCGGTCAGTTAGTAGCGACATCTATTAAAAACAGCCAACATTGGAAAAATTTTACTATTTTCAATTTGAAAACTAATGTCCCCGCTTTAGAAGGTGAAAATTCATTTACACAGTGGCTTTTAGATTTAGGCGATGGAAAGCTGCCTCCTGTGGAAGGAAAGTATGCGTCATCAGTGCTTATTCCAAATGAAAGTGTAAGTCAAAATGTTGTTCAAAGCATATATAATGAAGTACATTCTATAGCGGATGTTCCCCTAATGAGTAAACGAGCGATACTGTGTCCAAAGAATGAACATGCTCGATTGGTTAACGAAGATGTACTCGGGCGTTTAGAAGGTCCAATCTTTACATTTTATTATGTGGATAGTATTAAAGATGATGGTCGTGAAATGGACTACAAAATGATATATTTTTAAAATACATTCATTTATCAATAATCATTAAACTAAAATGCTATGTAATTTATTAATAAATAATACGCTGTAATTTTATCGATAAAAATAAATACAAAGAAGAATTCGACAGCTGTTTCATTTTTTGTATGTCACTGACAGCTACCATAGACAGTAAAACCTGATTTTTTCACTGAAATTTTGTCTGTCACTGACAGCTACCATAGACACTAAAACCTGATTTTTTTCTCCTCAATGTTGATGAATTCATTATTTTTAAACCAGCCAAACTTAAAAACTCAGAGTTGACAGCATCACAATATTATACAGTAACTGTCAAGAAACAAAAAAAGAAATATTGCTTACTTCAAAATACGGCCAATTATCAAATTCTATTAACTTTGTAACAGTAAGGAAATCAATTGTGTTTGTTGCAGAGCAAACACAATTGGCCGCGGGGCGACCGTTATTGGCCGCGAAGCGGCCACAATAGCAAAAATGGAAATTTTCCAGATACAATTGGCCGCGAAGCGGCTGACGTAGACATAGGTAAACAATTGTGTTTGCTGCACAGCAAACACAATTGGCCGCGCAGCGGCCATGGCTGGCCGCGGAGCGGCCGTCATTGGCCGCGAAGCGGCCACAATAGCCGCCCGCAGGGCTTAGCAGTAAGCAATCGGCGAAGCCGATTGCTTTCCTGCTAGTACTTGATAATTCGGCGCTGTGTTTTTCCTAAACCTTTTTACTATTGTATGTCATTGTCCCGTATGAAACCATGTTTATAAACTGTATAGTATACTGTAAAATTTGTGCCTTTTGAACTATTCTCTGTGTACTGAACTGACTGGATAACATCTTTGTAATTAAACCTCATGTAAAAACCATACAGGCCCTGTTCTTTTTATTTTGCTTTCTCCATACAATTCCCCAACCAATCTGAAAGAAAGTAACGGGAATGGACCACAACCATTGAGGCTTAGAATCCTGGTAAGATAACCCTGAACGTGGTTGGTCAGTTAGATCGTGTAGAAGAAATTCTACATATGAGAGAGCAAGTACGTTCTCGGCAACCGCGTTCAGGGGTTTATTGAAAAATTGAACATTTCAATATAGATAATTATATTAATCAATCAATGTATTCAATCGATGTCTCACAGAGACGAAATTGTATTTTTATGGGAAAGTGGGTATAAAGGTCTTTTGGGTGTACATAGGGCTTACGACCTATCGTACGGCCGGCTTACGTGAACACTTTACACAATGTAACGTTCGTCATTTCCACCCATGATAGAATACCATGTTTATTTATTTTTGAAAATTGTATATATTTAAATTATACGCCACGTTTCACATATGAGTAGTAACAATCCTCAGCGCGGCCGGCATCAAAGCTTTTTCATTCCCCTTAAATGATCACAGATGTCAATGACACAAATGAGACATATATATTGAAACTCCAAAATCAATATAGATGTCTCATTAGCGACATCTGTGGTCATTTAAGGGGAATAAAAAAGCTTCGATGCCGGCCGCGCTGAGGATCGTTACAACTCATATGTGAAACGTGGCGTATAATTGAAATATAATATACAACTTCTAAAAATTAGTAGACATGGTATTATATCATGGATGGAAATGGCGAACGTTACATTGTGTAAAGTAATCACTTGAGCCTGCCGGACGATAGGTCGTAAGCTTCTATACCTATTTTCTCATAAAAATACTGTTTCGTCTCTGTGAGACATCTATGATATATATTGATTGATTAATGATGTCCCTGTGACAAAAATCCAATCTGTTCTGAAAAATTAGGACATACTCAAAATATTCTGAAATATAGATAAATTCTCGAGCTGTGCTATGACTAGGAAATTTGATTATACAAACAAAAATTGTTTTGTTGAACCTGCTGTGTAAGTACAGTACTTGGGTGCCATTTTTGATGGTAAAATAGTCAAGTTTTGAAATTTTTTCATAAAACCATAGCTATATTTACTTCTTTTTTTTAATGTTGTATATTCATCATATTTAAATTATATGTATAATAGGTATTTGTTCTTTTATGTAGGTAAAATTATTTGTACGGGAAAAATGAAACAATTGTAAAGTCAAATAATACAAATAAATTTTAAGGCGGTACATTCACTGCAAATGCATATTTCGGCGTTTTTTACGAAAATGTGGGTTTTTATTATTCATTTATATCAGAATTTATATGATAAATTGCATTTTTTTAGGGAAATAACTTAGATAGAACCTTTGTTCTTATATAAAAGCGATAAACTGAACATTATTTACAATAATTAAGAAAATATAGGCATTAATTCACAGGCCGCGGCAAAAAAAACGTTTTTAATGTTCTACAGCGAACTGACGTGTGTTAAATATTTGTATGTAAACATAATATGTTTTTCTATACGTATAAAGTTTACTTAATTGTCTAGAATCCGTACGTAGGAAATTAAGAAATATTTTATATTTATAACGTTATAATGTTTCAAACATGCAGTAATTTTGATGATTTTCAAATCTTGTTTAATTATATAAAAATATGATTTCAAACGATATATTTATCTATATTCGCACTTTGAGTCTTCATTCACTATTGAAAAGCTACATTTTTTATTAAAAACACGTTAATTTTTATTTTAAAATAAAAATTCTAAAGTATGAAAAACGACATCCTATACGTCGAAATGCCTTTCATATGCCGTCTGGCCGCGGCAGGGGTCAGACGTGTTTATGTGGCCGTGTATTTCTCGTCATTTATTTCACTATTATTCCTACTTCTACGCCATATTTGACATTTATATGAATTATTATTATATAATGCGCTCAAAAGCAATTGATATCTCCCATATATTAAGGTTTTATATAGATTTTCGAACGGTTTCATCCTTTTTAAACTTTGAACATGCATCACATGTCAGTTTCGGTATTATCCTAATTTCAACAATTGTTCCGGATTATTTGAGGTATCAAGATACATACTGTACGCGCCGTGCGCATGCGCGTTCACGTCTCCCATGTATTTATTTCTTGTTTAATATTAACGGTATTCATTATGATATGAAAAGTATTTCAGAATTATTAATATGTTTTTTAAATTCTATACAGTAAGTAATAATTGGACGTAAATAAAATACGGGAATTTGTCGATAGATAAAATAATACATTTTGATATACGCAGTACGTTCGTGGGGCTACGTAATTGTTTTGTTATTGTCATATTACGATATGCATTGATTTAAAAAGGAGTTCAGAATTATTACTATGATTCTTAAATTATTTACGGAAAATAATAAGTCGACTCAAATAATATAAGATCATTTGTCTAAAGTTAAATAAGTAAATATTTTGATACGTTAGGTACTTCTGTGGGGATGCCTGACGCGGACGAAAGCGAAGAATATATGACCATCTCTTTCTAGCAAAACCTTACTGTTTTAGCAACGTATGTACCATAAATATGTAACGAACGTGTAATTTTTATTCGATTTGCGCTCAGATGACATGTCGCGCACGGCTTGAAAGGACATGATCTATCGATGTAATCTGACAGATATGCATGTTTGTGAATCGGCTGTGCCGCCTTAAGCTAAATATATTTAGCCCACTAAAATGATCTCTGAGCTATATATGTATCAGTCGGCATCACTGCTCTGGTGGTCATTTTCATGGCAATGCACTACCAATTACTCACTTTCTTCTATATACGATAGAACTGCGTTGCTTCGAAATTCAAGGGACCCAAAAAATATTTCTAATTATGCGGAGTCCCGTTAATTTGAAATTCAAGCAAGCAAAAAGAAAACTTTATAGAGCATACGAAGTGCAATAAAACTGCAATAAAATGTCACTTAAAGGATAAAAACTAAGTGTCGCCTTCCTGTGGGGGGTCCATATGAAAAATATTCAATAGCACTGAATTATTGAGCAATATCTTATAATAATAATAATAATAATTGGATAACTTATACAGCGCCGTTTTCGTGAATACTCACCTCAAGGGCGCTTTGCACAGGAAAATTATTATCTTACAAAACAACTTACTGCTAGAAAAGAAAAAACTTATTTACCATTACTTATTCACTAGGTGGCATACAAGAAATGGAATTAAAATTGAGTACTATTGTAGTTGGGAGTGCCTGAAAGAATTAGGTGTTTTCGCGGAGTGCACAATAGGAGTGGAAAACATTAGCTAGCGTTGTTGTGGTCAGATTCTATAGGTTTTTATAGGATTGTCTAAATAAATGCGTCTTAAGTTGTTTTTTGAACTTATATTGTAAAAAACTGACATTAATATTCACAATAAACGTATTAAGTTTTAGGACTCAGGAGGATAAATATTCTCCCAGGATAAAACTACCCATATTTAAAAGAAGATTGGTTTTATTTATTTTTATGTGAAAAACTGTAAACAGATTTTTATCCCAATGCGCAACAGTACTAGCAAAGCGAATTTCGTAAATAAATGAAAACATTACTATTTTATGAGAAGGGTGGTTTTTATTCTCTGTCGTAGTCGTGATTTACGGCTAACCATCTAACGTTTATTGTCGTAGTATGATATAAACCTCGGTTTATTAAGGGGGAGCTGTCAGAAAACCAGGTTGTGTGATATTTAATTAAAGCCTACAGGAACCTACTGCGGGTATATTCGAAGGCGTAACGTGATTATATGTTGTTCCATTGCCGTAATTTTACGCCTTGTAGGTCTCGCGAGGTGATCAATTTTCGCTCGTACAATTATTCAGATACACGTTCAAAGGTGAAACAATTATGTTAAAATGATTTATCCTGATGTTTGATTTTCATCCCTTTCGTACGTGAGGGAGACAGGCATCTGTCAGAAAATATAATATTCCAAATGGAATAATGATTTTCAGTTAACTATTTTTTTTAACACAGAACATGTTTATTCAGCGGATGCTGGAGGTTATGTTATTATAATAATAATGAGTGTATCCAAGCGTAACCACGTTTAGTGAATAAAACCTGGTCTGCCATACAAGTGTACAAATTACAATACGAATATTATAAAATAATGTTTACAATTTTTTTTTCATTGTTCGCCATCTGCTCTGTGTATGCCTAAGCTGCTGTGAATGTCATGTACCTATTTTATTCATGATCGAATTGCATTGATACTTTGAATATATGTGTGTTGCTGGAGCAAGTCAAAGACACTTGTAATTGGGATAATGGGGTGCGCTTATTTTGTTTTATGTTGGTGTCCAGTTAAAACAATAAAACAACATTTTAAAAAAAGTGGAAAATGAACGTAAAATACAATATTTTTATTTTAATTTACATTAATTTGTCATTATGGTTTTACGACAGCCCCAGTTTATAGAGTATTCAAAATTTGAACTCAAAAGCTTTACTGAGAAGAATATGTGAAAATAAGAAAATTGTAGAAATAAAAACACCTGTTTTTAAATTCTAAATTTTAAGGTTTTTGAGACTCGTTTTGCCTTATGAGGGCATCATCAATCTAAATATTTTAAATTCAACACGTTGTATTTATATGAAAAGTATTGAAATGAGATGATGTATAATTTTAAGAATTAAAGAAGGTTTTTTTTATATTTCTGCACCATTCTATGAAACAATTCTGTTCAAACACTAATGAAAGGTAATAATATAAGTAAGAGGATAGCTTTACAATTTGATATAAATGTGACAGAGACAGCATTATTCTTGGTAACAATTATGTTTAAGCACTAAGGATTTTTTTCAAATACTTGATTTGCAAAATTCATTTCCTTTTTACCATTATTTATTTTATCATTTATTTTTATTTTCTATATATTTTAAATATTTTTATGTTTTATTATTTTATCATTTTGCAAAAAAATATTGCAAAATAGTGTAATTTAAAGAATAACGTTAAGTTTAAAAGAGATAAGTGATTTTTAACATTGAATAGTTAATTAATCAGTAATTAATAAATCGCTAATCCAGTGTTTTTATTCATTCCTCCCGATACGTGACAGTATGTATAGTTATAGATATAACTAAAAAAAAATTATAAATATAGAAAGTATATATGAAAAAATCATATTTTAATTTACAATACCGCTTAATTTATTTTTATATTCGTATGTATCGCATCCCAAGTTCAAGACTTTTTTCGCAAAATGTATGTTTAGAATATGCTGTAAATAGCTAAATATAGGCAGGGTGGTCAGTCATTGTATCGTTTGCCCTTGATCATAATTTACAAAATCAGATTTAAACGATTTTAATCAAATTTGGCTCGCAAGGTAACGAATTTATTGAGATATTAATTAACGCAAGCGCAGTGACGCTGAAATTCTAAACTAGCTCGTGAATAGAAATTTCCACAATACTGTATTTCAATTTATTCTATATTGTCATTCATATCGCATGCCCAACAAACCAAAATCAGGTATCCTTTTGACTGTTGGAATTTCGTGCTTAGTGACGTAGACAATATTGTAAAGTAAGATAATAATTTCTTCGTTCGAATATCGATGATCAATCATTTATTCAAGTAAAAAGTGAAGATAAAAGAAGCCAAACCTCTGTTCTTTAGCGCTAACTAATAAATTTGTAAATACTTGAATAGTTTCTAAAGTACAAACAAAACATTTTGTAAATATATTATATTTATTTTGTGGGAAAATATTTTGGCATAGAAATAGATTCAGATATTTCATATGAATCGTATGGATGTGTTTAGTGCACCAGGATTAGATATTGGGAAAGTTAAGTTAAGAAACCAAGCCAATCCATGACATTAGATTTTACAGGTCATAGAATTTAATGTATTTATTATTATTTATCATTTATAATGGTTTTGAATTTATTCAACTGAATTTATAAATATATGTACTTGAACCAGAAAAACATCTTTAATGCAGGTTGATATGATATCTGAGACAAGTAACGACAATTTTTTAATTTTTAATTAAATTAGACATGTCCCACGAAGACGAAGGACCCTTTAGCGCTTGTTCAGACACAGCGGGAACCGTTCACTTTCAGAATCGCGTTTCAAAACACGCGATTTGTGCCATCTGTTCACACAGCCGCGGTTAATAAGCGATTTGTGCGCGCGAAAATAAACCTCAGTTTGACAGTTCTGGTGCCGTTATCCATCTTTAAATACCAGAGATATATTCGCTCATTACTTTGTTAACGACGGCCGTGTTCCATGGCAAGACACATAAATATCATTCTGTCAGTTCATTTTTGGTGAATAAATACCTACTTCTCTAAAATACTCTTTTTTTCCACCATTTCCAAAATCTCCACCAACTCCTGCCAAGCTTGGTTCTTGGCATATTTGAGTAATCCTCACACTATTACAGGTCTTTTCTCCCATATTACAGGTCTTTTCTCCACTTCATCAATAAAAAATTCAGTGTCAAAGCGATCCATAACCATAGAAAAAAGTGCGGTGCCCGCAACGCGACTGAACGCTCTCGTAAGGCCCCATAGTAATAGGATCGTGCGGGCGCCGTGCGGGTCTATTTTCTAGCGGTTGGGTTGCGGGCACCGCAGCGGTTGACTAACCGCACGGTTGTGTCTGAACGATCACATACAAACCTAGGTAAATGAGATCCGCGCGGATCTTATGCGATTCTGAAACGGCACGGTTCCCGCTGTGTCTGAACAAGCGCTTAGACTGTTTATCTAATAAATATAGAACAAATAAAAATATCAACTTTAAAACCACCATGCCACAACATCACTATACATACGTCGGAGTTAACTGGTACAAAAGGTAAAAAGTCACAAAACAAATTTGAATGAAAAAATATTTCAAAATACAAACAGTTTGAAAAGGAAGTCAAATCCTTGAATTTAGGCAGTGATGTTTTGTAACATTGCCTTCATGTTTCAAATGTTTCTGTATAATAAAAACCACAACTTCTAAATGGTTCATGTTTTATGAAAACTTCTTCTTTTAATTTGATCTCCAACATCTTGTGAATTCTCGATTGGGCATCCACAGGGCTTACGACTTGTCTTGGCTGGCTTGACTGATCACTTTATACAATGCATCGTTCAAAGAAGTCTCATTTATCAGCGGCGATATCTGTCTAAAAAAACTATTTTATGAAGATAAGAAATTTTTAAACATAATTGGTGATAACGTTGTTGCATCAAAAATGTAAAATGAGTGACATAAATAATTTTTCAAAAATTTGATAGACATGCGGTTGTATTAGGGGTGGATCGATGAATAGACAGCTAATATAGGTCGTGATCCCTATGGATGCCCAATAAGTTGTTGGCCTTGGAGTTAAGACACTCGCCTCGTGATCCAAAGGTCGCGGCTTCGAACCTCACTCCAGACTAGCAAGTAAGTCCTATTTTCATAGCACAAGCGTTTAACTTAGTTTGAAAATAGTAAGAAAATTGATGTGACACTTATTCCATGTTCGCATCTCTATTATAAAAAAAATACTTCCATACATGTTTTCCCATTTTAATAGCTTTGTCTCTGTAAGACATCTATAATTTATCTTAATTAATGATCCCTCTGTAGACAAAATCCAGAGTTCTTAGAGTCTACTAACAAAACTATTGTTAACATTATTTTTATTCAAAATTATATATAGATACCCAAATGTCACCAGTACTTATATTTATGATTTATTTTTCTCTTAAATGTTTCTATATTTATTACTTCTTACTTTTTAATAATAAATGTATTAAATAGACTGCTCCATATGAAAAACATATAACTTAAAATATAGGTATGCCACCTTTAACACAAAATTGAGAATAAAAAGGTATTCCTTTTTAGTCACTCCATTACCCAGACATTAGAAAAATATATTGAAATATAACTAAATTACGTGAGAAAAAGGATTCCATTTTACTTTGTATTTTTTGCAGCATTCAACAATTGAATTCTATACCCTAGACATTTTTTTATCACACGTAATTTTCATCCTTTTTATAATTTTTTTATAGTGATTATCTTTTATTTGTAGAGTTAGTTCTAGTGGTTCAATACTTTTCTTTGGATTTTATCAGGATAATTAAGCATTTTATGCAATTATTTATATTATAATTTCGATGTTCCGAAATGTATTTCATACATAATTAAGTTGAATTAAAGAAGTCTCACAGAGACGAAGCTATTTATATGAGAAATGTGTAAAGAAGTTACGTGTTTCTCACATAAATAGATACATCTCTGTGAGACTTCTATATAATCTTAATTAGTTAATAATCCCGCAATGGACAAATCCAGTTATGTTTTTCTCAGAATGTACATTTTAAAATATTGTATTTCCTACCATTATTCAAAATAATGCACGTTTCTCATTAAACATATATATATATATATATATATATATATATATATATATATATATATATATATATTTATTTTGGTCGAAAAACTATTTAAAACATAATTTGAAGAATATTTATATAAAAATTAAATAAAAACTAGCTGTTCGTACCCGGCGTTACCCGGGCTAAGAATTTAGCTAAAAAAAAGTTTGTGGGGACACACAAAGGTTCCGTTGTTTTGAAAATTCTCTAATAAAAACAATGTTTTCATTTAATTTAGGCTAAGGGGGTAAATGTGAGTTATTTATTTAAACACCTATTCACCGCCGTGTCCTAAGGAATAAGTATGCAAATTTTGAGTCAGATCGGTCAAACGGTACAGATTTGCATTGAAAATATATTGTGAGAAGGGGTGAGGTAAAGGGAAGGGGGAAATGTGGTCTATGTTACCCGCCAAGACTTAATAAATATTTGTATATACTTAATAAAAATTTGGGTTAAATCAGACAAACGGTGTAGATTTATATAGAGAGCAGACATATAGACAGGCATTGAGTTTCATAGGCATAGATAATCAAAATTCCCTTTCAATAAATGAAGAATCCATTTGCGAAGTAATTACGCATGCGCAAAGCCAGGTATTAAACAAACAGATAAGTCAGATATGGATAATAAGGCGCTGGAGCGCGAGCTGAGATGTACACCAGATACGAGAGATGACGTCACGCGACTCCACCGGACGGAACAAAATTATTCATGCAAAACGCACAT
Organism: Agrypnia vestita; assembly: GCA_016648135.1. Taxonomy (NCBI): domain Eukaryota; kingdom Metazoa; phylum Arthropoda; class Insecta; order Trichoptera; family Phryganeidae; genus Agrypnia; species Agrypnia vestita. Next base: position 20,204 of record JADDOH010024478.1, read on the forward strand.
TTAAAATTGTATAATTTTGTTAGCGTTAGGTTTTTTTAAACGTTTTGTGGATGCCTTCTTAGGCGTGGTACACTGGATGGGGGCTTGTAAAAAATACTCCACGTCCTTAGACAATGCATTTAGTCTCAGTACAGCGGTACCAACACCTGCTCTCTATCGAGGCCCCGAAATCCATCTGCACTAGTGATGGGTCCGCTCTGTACTCACTACTACAATGTAGTACTACACTACATTGAAGTGCACACTTCGCACATTTTGATGTGTAGTGCACACTACAAACTACAAACACCAAAGTTATTGAAAGTATAAACTTCAAATAGTACACTTCATTTCAAAGCGAACACTACAAAGTACATACACTTCAAAGTTATTGAAAGTATGAGAAACATATTTTAAATAGTGTATTTTTTACGTGAAATTTTTGGAAAGTTGATGTAGATATATGAAGAATTTTCTGGAATCTGTAACAACCCCCCCCCCCATGGTTTGAAAAATTTTGGGAGTTATGAAAATTTTTTTGGGAGGTTGATGTAGCTAAATGGAGAAATCTCTGGAAACTGTAACAATCCCCCCCCCCATGGTTTGAAAAATTTTGGGAGCTATGAAAAAATTTTTGGGAAGTTGATGTAGCTAAACGGAGAAATCTCTGAAATCGAACGAACAAATCAGTGATATATTTAAATATTTTTTTTTTTTAGCTCGCTAAATTTTTATTTGGGAAAAAAATACTTCATTTCATTTAAGAATTTACTTCACTATTACTTCATTTCATTACTTCACTTCATTATTATTACAATTACTTCATTTCATTACTTCACTTCATTAATACTACAATTACTTCATTAATACTACAATTACTTCATTACATTACTTCACTTCATTAATACTACAATTACTTCACTTCATTAATACTACAATTACTTCATTACTTCACTTCATTTCGTAGTACTACAATTGTAGTGTACACTTTGTAGTCTTCAAACTGGTGAACGTGTGTGTGTTGTAGTCTTCATTTTGAAATGAAGTTTTTCCCTTCGCTAATCTGCACTCGGCCGGCCGGCGGCCTCTCACAATGCGCGTCCCCACTAACTCTCGCGCTGCGCGCGCATCTTGTACCGTGCGTCGACGACGCATAAAAACCAATCTTACAGTTAGTTTATCATATATCTCTATTTTACTTTCAGAAATGTATTATTTTAATTTTACTTAAATTTTCATTTCCATTCATCGAAAAAAGTAAACATCAACATTCGTATGCATATATCATAGACATTTAGATGTAAATGTTTTAAATTAATCTAAGTTAAATCTTAATTACGTTATAATTAATTATTCATGTTTAGTTCAAGTTGATTTTTTTGAGTAAAGTATATAAACGAAAGATAATAAATTTAAATACAATTGAAGTTTCCCCTTGATACATAAAAAAAATAGAATTCAGACGGCTCACTCATTTTTTCACTTTTCAACAAATAATGGAGACATGGATGTACTCCAAATGATTGGAGAAAATCCATAAAAGTTTTCCAGCTCACAGGAAAATGGATAAACTTGAAATGCAGAAACAATTGAATTATCATCGCGTTCAGTAGGAAAACTGCACGAGTGAATATAAAGAAAATGGGTTTCTGTCAGAAAAAAGCTCTTTATAATCTATCAAAATGTCGCCTAGGTTTAAAAAATAAAATTGATCTATTAAAATAGGTCTTTGGGAAAATTTTACTTGACGTTTTCTTGCACGGTAAAAAGTCTTGCTCAAGTAATAAATGATTTTCCTTTTGAATTTACACTAAAAATTTATGGTACTTATTATATAACTTTATCACAAACATATTATTAACTTCTTCTTCTTCTTTTACCCCTTATCCTATTGGGTTCCTACGCCGCATAAACTTTTCCTGTCTTGGGCTTTGCTCTCCACGTCAACTCAATTTAGTTGCAACCTCGCATTTCAGCAATCTTCCAACTGTTTTCGGTGATCCCAGGATGGTCTTGGTCTTCTGCCTTCCGGTCTTGCCTGGGAAATTCACTTTGGCAGTCTATCTGCCGGCATCCGCAAGATACATATCTTGCGGATGCCGGCAGATAGACTGCCATCGTAGCTGTGATTTCTCGATAAACGTCAATAAGGGTTCTACTTCGAGACATTCTCTTATTTGATTATTTCTGATTCAGTTCCTTCTGGAAATTCCTACTATTCCTCGTAGAAATCCCATCTTGGCGGCCTTTAGCCTTGAGCGGGTTCTTTTGGTCATTATTAAAAAATCAAGTTTTTGAACAGTAAAATAGAATATAGGCATTCACACCAATTTAATTCACAGTTTTATTCAACTATTTATTATTTATTTATTCAACGTAAAATCGGCGACGTCGCGTCTCGTGTTTTTGAATGCAACGCGCCACATTAGACGGATTGTCCGCACGTGTGTTTGTTCTCCGCGCGGTCCGCCGCGGAATATTGCGTGTGCGGGTTGACGCGACGTCAAAGACACGACGCCAACGGAAGAAACGCGTAGTGTGGCGCCGGTCTTAATAACTGATTTTGAATTCTGGGGGTTTAACTGTATTCACCAGATAGAAATGTTATGTTTAAAAAACGACGTACTAAAAAGATTTATTTAGTGACAGTACATTATTCGCGTTTTTAACCTTTTATAGTCCCTAGTGACCTCTTAAGGCTTTTATTCAAATTTCCATGTAAATCAAGCATTAAAAGCGGTAACAGAAGAAGAGAACTTGGTACTCGCTAGGGAAGCTGTGAGCTTGGGAAAAGTACGTCTAGACGTAGATTTATATAGAATCTCGTGTCGTTTGTGTAAATGAAGCAAGTGATGGATTGTGCCGTGGGGATCTGTGTATGTACTGCTGAGAAATTAAAAGGCTAAATAATATCGTAATAAATAAATACGTGGTGAGATAATTCACCACATTATTTTGAAATTATTTTAAATAATTACACAGTGTTGCAAAACTCGATCAATAACATTTAAGAGAGATCTTTTTATATAAAAATACATTTATTTTCAAATCTACAAAAAAACTGATAAATTTAAAGGCAAATACCATATTTACCAAATAAAAATGATACACAATCAATGTGAATTTTGTTTCAATTATGAATTATAGTGAGTCCTGTGAATGAACTGTATATTAAATTAATATTTGAAATATATGACCCTTTTCTTAAATCCATGAGTAAGTATGCCTAACTTTGAAATTAATAAGCATATTTATAATATTGTGAATAATAGAACACACTTAAAACCTTTTTTTTCCTTTAACTGTGTTTATTTATCTTTTTTGTGTGTTTTACCCATATGGGTTGTAGTTATTATTATTTTGTATATTGTTGTTTTATATTTATTTTACTCTATTTTTGTTGGCAATTGTTATTTTCTTTTGTAGTATTATTTTTTTTACTTGGTTATTATTCTTTAGGTTATCATTTCTAATGAGTCATTTTGATTTTTTTTTTCTCTCATTTTATTTTTATCATTTCTATAAATTTTTTTATTTTTGTTGTTTTAGTTATTTTCTCTTATATATACTTTTTTATTATTCTTAATGTTACTTTGGTCCCTATTCCATCCCTGAGACAGTGTCGTAATTTGTGAGGACCCGCTGCCCCGCACTATCTTCGCATCGTTTGCGGCACAGCGAGGAGATCGCCTTAGCATTAAAAAGTGCCAACCTGGATGGCGAAAGAGTAGGGCCAATATCGCAGCTTTTTATTGATTAATCAATGTTTTTCCTTTTTTAGTAATCTATAATGTTAACAAAAATTTATTTTGCTATTATTTAAGAAATGTGTATTTATTTTCGTTTGAAAAAATGTAAAAAGCAATTTAAAATTATTTATTTATTTATTTATTTTATTTTGGGGAAAATTAACAGCAAAACAACAATCTTAAAAATATGAAATAATGGTTTTTAAAATAATGCCAATTACAAATTTTCCACTGAATATAATAATTTACTTTAACTTACTTTAATAGCGAGTGGATAGGGTGGAGGGGAATGTGCCTTTAAATGCGATAAAGCTTTCAAATCCTTATAACTATGGGCACTTTTGAATGATACCCTTTTTGCTGTATATCTAACTGGATATTACCATCTTTTAAGACACATCACGTATACGTAGAAATTATAAATATTTTGAACTCTTCTCTGGAAAATGTAATCAATATTTAATTAATGAAAAGACAAATCAAAATCTTTTCAAATTAAATTATATTTGATTTTACAAGTATTCTCGATGTTCAATATCTACGTCAAATAATTACCATGTAACCCAGACAAATTATTCATGTAATAAATTCAACGAAACGAAATCATTTTACCATGACAAAAGCCATTTAGCCCCGCAATCAAACTACCTTTTCAAACTTTTTGATTGACGTCTTTTCCTCATTATCTTCAATAGAATAGAACCTTTTTCGTAAGCATTCAATCTACCGTCTATTTCCGGAAGGAAGTGATGCCTTTGGAGAGCCTCCTTCCGGGCAGAGACTTCAAGATCAACTCAGATGTACCCCTTATGAAAACTTTGAAGCCTGAGAGGGATTTCGGATCAAATTGTGTTTGATCCTTCTAGAAGACTGATTTTACTATTTCAAAAGTTTTGTATGCTTAACGAAGGAAGGAATAATGTCCTACAATTCGATTTCTACGGCGTTGCGTTGGTTTTCTATATTTATGATACATTTTTATTATGTTTATTAGCATACCTACTATAATATTTATTCAGTACAAATTTTCATGCAACCTTACATATTATTAACCACAAGGAGTATAAGTTGCGGTACCTACTTCATATATCCAAAATGGTACACTATGTTTTTTCTAATTTATCAATTTAGTAAATGCATGTTAAGCACATAATTTAAAAAATACGTGACCTTACAAAACTATTAGGTCCTATATGCCATTTTATATAGAAAAATTCAAACATTTTTTTTTGTGAAAAGTATATATTTTTTTATTTTATTTTTTTATTAATTAACGCCCTATAGGGCTTTTACAATAGATAAGTAAGTGTACATAATCAGAATATATAGATAGTTTAAAGAGAAAACAATTACATGTAAACATAATTATGACATAAAGAGAAAAGAAAATACTTAAAATATAGATACAAATATACAAAGATAAATATAATATAAAGTAAAAAGCAAGTATGTATATAAAAAGCAGAGGCATAAGAAAAATATAGTATAATAGAAATTTAAAAACAAAAAAAGTATTAATGTAGAGTGAAAAGATATAGCACAAGCATTGAAAGTAATATTATAATAATAAAGTATACATACAAATACAAATCAATTATTTAAGTCCAATTCGACAAATACTAGTAATCTTTCAATACACCTTTTAATATATATTTGAATAATATACAGTTATTGGCAAAGACGTCCAGTTGCTCGTATCTGTTTGCTAGTCTAGGAAGCCTTTGCAGTGGGGAATTAAAGGTATAGTTATATATTAAATAAACCGAATTATTGGCCATTGAGTTAACGCACTTTTTCCATTTTAATAGAAGTTCATACCTTTGCTATAGAAAACCTGGGGACGGGAATCGATGAATTCTTCAAAAGCATTTTTCACCGCCTTATCGGTGTTGAAATATTAATCTTGTAAATTTTTTTCCAAGTTCCAATATTGAGGCAGACCACATATTTACAAAAAAAAAAGATTCTTTAGGCCACATACTTAAAAAAGGTGAAAGTTTTTAGAACCTTCATATAAATATTAGAAAATAAGAAATGCCTGAACATATAAGCCAAAATAATAATTTAAATACTACAGTTTTTAATAAACAACCGATTATTTGCCCTAATAAAAATAATTGCAAAATTGACTGTTCAGTATTAAGCTCAAAAAATAGTATAAAATACTTAGGAATAATAGTTGGCTCTAATATTAAATGAAAATTACAACTCGATAAAACTGTAGAAAGAATCAGAAAACTCATATATATATTTATTAAAATAAGAAATATCTTAGAAATAAAATTGTTAAAGACGCTATATTACGCTCTAGTCAGGTATTATATCTTGGGGTAGTGCATTCAAAACTACACTGAAACCTTTAGAAGTTGCCCAGAAATTGATTATAAAGATCATTCTTAAAAAACCTAATGATTATCCGACAATAGACCTCTTTAATAAAATGCAAGCCTCCAGTATACAAAATATTTACAAAAAAAAATGTATAAAGGTATTCATAATGGTAACGAGCTGACCCAAAGAGTGTCAAGTAGCAGGAATGTAACACTTGGTAAATTAAATATCCCTGTGATATATACCACAACTGCTCAGCATCACTACACATTCAGAGGGGTGAAATTGTTCAACGAATTGCCTGTTGAAATGAGGACTGAGGAAAATTATGAATCATTTATTATTACTTGATTGTCTATATATATAATTATTTATGATGAATACGTACATTTTATCACAAAATTCTTTGTAAATGTATAATGTAACGATACTCCTCTACTACACACGAGTTTGTCACTCATGTAATAGAGAAACATACATTCATAAGTAACTGTCACTACCTTGTAAAAAAAAAATGTATTTGTAAAAATTTTTTATTTAAATTAAAAAAAGGCAGCAATATCCAAAAAAAAATATTAATGCAGTCATCGAGGTATACTACTTTACAATGTACTGAATTTGATATTTTATAAGAAATATAGCCTGTAAATTTAAAAGAAACATGAGTTTGGAATGTATAGACACATAAAATCTAGAATACATTTTTAATTAGTAATCCGCGTTCTGCCTACAAAACATTTTTTTAATTGTATGGATATTGTTTTTATACCCCACATTTGATATAATCCCCGTTTTAGTATATACTTGTCAATCTCCCGCATCCCTATCACAACTGTAGCGACACATCCATTAAAAAAATTAATTGTTTTTTAAAATAAGTAATGGATAATTTAACATGCGTCCGTCCTAACGAAGTTTTTTCGTCAGGTTGACGTAAAGTTACTCCTTTTTTTTTTCGTCTTGTCTCTTCCTCTTTTTATAAATTAGATCTGTCCTTTCCTACCCATTTCTGATTTCCCTTTTACATTTTATCCTTTCACTGTTGTTTGGTTTTTTCTTCACTTAAGCCTTTAATTTTTTTGTATATTTAGTTATTGTTATATTTAATTAAATGATTTGTTGATTATATGGAAACTTGTAAGATGGACTCAGTACTATTTAATATAAATGTGTTTACTGATTTTTTCTTACCGTTAGTTTCCCTTAAATAAATAAAAACAAAGTTTTTATTTAATTAAAATTATTTTTTAAAACCAAATTAATTAATCAATTAGAAAGACATACAGAAAAATCTAATTCACGAAAAATTATTAGGCTACTACTGGGATTCGAACCTAGATCACCTGCTCCCTAAGCTATAGCAACCCTCTATGTTTCCGTGAATATATCGACCTTATACATAGTTTTCATTTTTATTAATTGATAATTTTTTATTTTAATAATCGCATATAAAAATTAATCAATTTATAAAAATGAGAACTACATATTATATAAGGTCGATATAGAGGGTTGCTATAGCTTAGTGGTCAGAGCACCGGCCCCGGAAAGTAGGTGAGCTGGGTTCGAATCCCAGTAGTAACCTCATAATTTTTCGTGAATTAGATTTTTCTGTATTTCTTTCTAATTGATTAATTAATTTGGTTTTAACAAAAAAATTTCACCGAACTTTGTTCTGAAAAATTACAACTTCACAAATATGAATGTGTTCTTGAATATATATAATAATTAAAAATTAGCAATACATTCACATTTTCCTAATTCATTTCTCACTCTCTCGACCAAAGATTTTCTAATTTTAAACGTACGGTTAACTTGTCAACAGGTTTCTGTCTGAACTGGTTTGAAAGCTTTCAACTCGACCCACGCTACTTCAAAATGCAACACAAGTTTTTAATCAAATTACTGTTTAATTAAATTCATTCTCCACATAACTATTGGAACAATTTAACGTTCCACCCGACGGTGAAATTTGACTGAATAATCGACGAGCCCCTGACTGTTGACTGAGGCAGCATAATATATTTAACGCATCGGTTAATCATTTTTCCACGCCCGTGGGAATTATCACGGCCGATTGTGAAAATATGAAATCCAGTTAAATTTGATTTAGACAAGCACGCCTGATTTTTGAATAAATAACATCGCATGGAATTTTTCGAAAACCGTCTGTGTATTAAAATGCCGAATCAACATTTTTATCTGCGAGTATTTTATTTCTGAAGTTTAAGCACATTTTTCTTTTTATAAACTCACAACATCAGATTGGACTTGAATAAGTGGATTGTAACAGAGTGTTAGTTAAATTTGCATAAACCACAACCAGATTTAAGGTCTAGCGGTTTCGAGATGTACCCGTCTCTTCGTCAGAACCAACACTACACTAGTCCGACCTCCACCTCCGCGGGTAAAGGTCGTCCTCCTGATGACGTTGGATAAGCATCCAACGAAACGTCGAGATTCGCTTCTCGTAATATTGCGGCTGTGATAATTCCAGCGGGTGAATTATTGCATAACGCTTATGAAATATTTAAATGCGTCGCGGTCCATATGGAAAATCATTTAAATTTGATATTCATATATTACCAAAGATATAAAGGCTTTAAAATGGAATACTTTACTGACGAAGGGTGTTTGTTTGTGGGATTTGAAATTCAGAATAATTATGTATATTTAATGTCGCGAGGTTCGGAATGTACGAGAGATTCTTCAGGGCGGGTGTATCTTTATGCAAAAGAATGCTATGTTATCTATACTGGCGATTGAATACACGGATTTCTATATGATTTGTATTATTTTGGGAATAATTGAGATCGGAGTATTTATGTGGTTTTGATATCACGATTGTCAGTGTGATATAAATTCAGATCGTACGAGAAATTTCCTACAAATAATATATTTTAAAAATGCATCTAGATTTTATATTTATTTTATTAAAACACGGATGTGAGGTTATTGGGCAAGGTACATGTTTGTATTGCGTATCATTGGGCAATCGTTTTAAACACGATTTATTCCTATCAAGTTCTTATAAAAACGTATTTCGAATTGTATATATTGTATAGAAATAATTAATTTAGATACAGCCGGTCTACAGCTAAGGATCGCGGAAATTTTGTACTAACGAGCAGCATTCTCGATGGAAGGAAAGTGATGGCTGCACAGGCGATGGCAATTTTGGAGAGGACCCGTTATATTACTTCGGATCAGGATGCCATCTCATAAGCAAACCAACTACAGAAATAAGATAAGAACCTTTAATATTATTTATTCTTTATTTTCTTATGTGTATCAAATGGAATGTTCGTGCTATATAATTTGTCATTATCACATGGTCACTATTCATTTCATTACGTGGGTTCAGAGTTCGACGGTAACGGACGCGGTAACAAGTTGGTACTTGTCGGGACGTGACGTCGGAATTATTTCTTAATTATCTTTAGGATACAAGCGAGGTCATTATACGTGCATTCTACATTTCAAACGTTTTACTAACATATATAAATACATATTATTGCGTTTTACAAATTGAATAGGTTCGCGGAAAATAGGCATTTCGCCCGGTTGTGCTATATTAACTTCCAACGTAGCATAATGAGATCTTATTACCGGCGCTAGACTCTTAAGGTTAGGCACGCGGGGATTATAAATGGGATAATGAACGAGAACCGAATGGGGAAGTACGTCTCTTCATGGTCGGGAGGCGAGGAGCCGTACGTCTTTCACGCCCCGTGATCTTGGGAGGCTGAATTTCGATTGTGGAAAAAGATGAAGTTAGATTAACTCGCGTGCCATAAGCAACCATACAAAAGACAGGGTCGAATGTTGGAGCGCGCGTTCTCGGCTATGGAGTCTGATTAGAGTGGGAGACATCTTAGATTTGGGACTAGGTAAGGCTATCTTAACTGAATCTACCCGGTTAAGACAGGGTTTTAAAGCCAAGAATTACAGGATAGTCTGAAGGTCCTGGAGCGGCGACCCTCAAAGATCTAAGGGGAAGAACCTCTCACGTCTTTTCGGGCCCCTTGGTGCGACGAGCTCGGGCTCTGGTTATGAATGTTTATGAATGTTTTAACTCCGTACTCAAGGACGAGATAGGACGTTTCTCATGAACGAGAAATTATAAGATGCAGGTAGCAGTTCGACAATCAATACTATGCTCGGGATCGCTTTAATGAACGAGATCTGTTAGCAGTTTAACAATCAACTTTTATGATCGGGACCGCATTCAGGAGCGCAATGGCATTACTAACACCATCATACTCATCATTCACCACCTTTTCTAACTTGCTGTATACAGAGACCTTCGGGGTTCTCCTTTCCCGGCCAGCGAGAAACATATCAGGAATTACACAATCAACTGTAATAATCATGCTGATTTACCATCATTTAATATCTCTAGTCAATAAGACTACACCGTGGGATCAATCACATCAACTATAATTGGCGATGCTAACATGGCTCTGACTGACGCGCTCAAGGACGAGTCTTTTCCAGTCACCCAGTTAGTTCATTCAGCCCTTTAATCAGCAGTAAACATCATAATAATCCGGCTCATGTAGCCGCAACGTGGGATCCTCATCATTATACACCAGTCAATTTGACTGCCCCGCGGGACAATATACAAACCTTAATATCAGACGCGGGATTTCTTCCTGATATGTTTGTCGCCGGGAGGCGAGGACTTCGGAGGATTCCAGCAGGAGCAATAGAGTCTCGGCTTGATCTTGGTCTGCAGCTTAGTGTGGGAGGTTATGTCTAAACAGGAGTTAACCACCGGATGCGGCGATGCTCTGGGGCCGCATCCCCCTCCCCTCTACAGGGGGAGGGGGCATCTAGAATCCACGTTTTAACAGAAGTGGTTAGACACTTCTTAAATTTCACTTACAAAACTGTATCTTCCATTCCCTTAGAATCTCGGCCTCTGTTGCGCCTAGTTATTATGAATATATGTTTACTCTTTCCACTATATACCATGAACAGATAAATCGGGCCGAAGAACACCGATCGCGCCAGTTGTAAGCATTGTATGTATGTATTCTGGAGAACCCAGCCGTTAATTTGCATTTTGAGTATTGTGTGTGTGTTTAATAAGTATAACCGTGTATTAATCGACCGTGATTTATCTAATCTGGATGACCGGCAGATCCAGTATACTATTGCATTAAAAAAATACGTAAAAGAAATAGATATTGCGTGTTGTTGCGCAATATTAGCGCTAAGTTCCTATTATGTACCGTCGGTTGTATTATGCGGATACCAAGTTATACTCAGAGCGCCCTAGGCTGTATTTCGCAAGTGGTATTTATCTATCTGAATATTCCATAGTAATCGTGACCCCGCACTCAGCCGTGGAATCCGTCCACAGGTGCTAATATGAGACCTCGGTAACCAGGCGGCATCGTTCTAGGCGAAAAATCTACGTAGACATATTTATGTTCGTGACGCAGCTACCGGATGCGAGGAAATGATGGATGCGCCACCATGAAAGGCGATTTTGTTAGTCTGTTCAATCGATCGTCGTTTTGAGTCCGGCTCATGTTGCGCGTTAATAATGTTAGGTTAGTTTCACCTCGTATGAATACAATGGCATTTCTTCTGCTACGCTACTAAAGTACTGAGTAACCGCGTCACATCGAGGAGTCCTATATTACTATCACTAGACGATTACTGGCCAAATTATATGTTAGACTAAACGTAAACTTAATTCAATCACGTAAATAAATTTTAAACATAGCTTTGAGCTTGCAAAAGCAGATCTCAAATAATATATTAGACTTTTAATAAATAAACTTAAAGTAAAATCGCTTTTAAAACTTTTCTTAAAGCCTTCTCTGTTAAACTTCCCATTTAAACTACTTCCAAAAAAAAAGCTTCACCCTAAATGCTCCCTCAGCAACAGGGCAAACGTTACAGGTGTTACCATATAAGTGGATTGTATTTCAGTTATTGATGGGGTGAAATAACAAACTGTTTTATCATATTATCATGATTAAGTAAACCCGTGCTATTGCTTTCTACTTTAATTTTTTTTTATATATTTTTTATTTACTATACTTTCTTTAAGCTTCTGCGTTTGCTATATACTTGCTTTTCACTTTATATGATGTTTATCGTTTATTATTCTGCTAATGCTATATATTGTTAAAAGTATTCATATTAGATATTGTGAAAAGGATTCAACCTAATTTTATGTACAGTTTACCTTATTGTTTGGGCGTTAATTAATAAATAAATAAAATAAAATAAAAATTAACTTAATCTCATTTTCATTGCATTCGGTCTGCTTTCAACCTACCCGCACCGTTTTTAAGGGATTTTTCATTTCAAAATGATCACAGAACGAGGGCGAGAAAAATGTCGAAAAATTAAAATCCCATGTATTGTCTCCTGCAAGCCCCTAACAGAGATAGAAAAAATAGACGTTAATGAAAGGGCAACGAAAAAATGGGACTGTGTCAAAAATTTTATATTAAAATAAACATTCTAGAAGAAATTAAAACGATTCTAATTATAAAATTTTAAATTAGAAAATAATACAGATTTGTTACCACAACGTAACAAAATCCGGTTTTCCTCCAATGCAATTTACGTGTCATGAAATACGTCTTTAAATTCACATGCTGAATCCTTGCAGACTGGGTAATGGTTAGTAAATGTGGTAATTTGTTTGAACATTTTCGTGGTAGAAAATATCTCTCGAAGGCATTTGACCTTTGACCTAACTTTTAAACAGTTTAATTACAAAACCCAATTCATTAATCAATTAAAAAGGCATTCAAAAATCGAATCGACAAAAAATATTTGACTGTTACCCTAACAAATATTTTTTGGTTGATTTTATTTATCTGTATGTCTAATTGATTGATAAATTTCGTTTCAAAAATTCATAAAAAATTGTTCTGAAATTGCAACTTCACCAAAATAATATGTTATTTATATTGCATTTTATATGAATAGAAATCATTGAAAATACATGATATTAATATTTTTATTATAATTAAAACTAAGTAAAACATTTGTTATACTAAAAATAGCCTAACCTCACCTATTCCGTTGGTTTACGACTAGATGATCACAAGGTTATTGACATATTGCTGGTTCAATCAAGTCTTGACCACAATTATATAGTACGATAGGGGCGTGCAGTGAGAACAAGGAGCATGACTTTTTTTAAAACAAGTATTTGGAAAAAAAAAACGATCGAAATTAAGTATTTATTTGGCAGGATAATATTTAATATTAAAATCTGAATAATATTTTAATTATTGTGATAGGAATATTACTAGATATACCTCTTATTTCGTTATCTATTCAAAATATATGCTTAAGAGAAGGTCATGCTTCTTGTTCTCACTGCACGCCCCTGAGTACAACATTATACACTTCGTCTTTTCTGACGTGATGGCATTTGACAGATGTCTTGACATTTTCCATAGGACTTCTGAGGGATGTTGACTAGGATATATGTATTTTTAGAAATTGATATCATAATCTTTGTTAAATCTTAAGTTCTTTCATGAGTAAGTTGTTATTTGTCAATAGCAACGATGTTTGTTTAAAAATAACTGTGCAATCACTTATTTTTAAACTGTACTTAAATAGAATTTTTACGAAATATATTTTAAGCGAAAACTTGAATGAACAATAATTAAAAGATAAATATTACAAAAATTCCTTCGCCAATACATTAAATACTGCACTGAAATGCCATCTGAATTAATTTCCTAGTTATATAGGAATGCATATCGCACAAGTATTAGTATTTTTTTTATAAGTAAGGCACTAAACAACGTGAATATTGTATAGTCTTTAGTATTAAAACTCACGCAAGGTACCGGCATGTAATAATGTTGAAAATATTAGTGAAAAAGTGTGTAAAATAGCAAAAAGAGTGAAAAAGGCTATATTAACTTTTTACTTTTGATCTTAAAATGAAAATTCTGGCACTTGGCTTAATTCATTTCCAGTACTCATATTTTGTAGACGAACGCTAAAAATTTTCACATTAAAGGAACAAAAATATAATAAATAATAAATGAGCATTGCGCATACATATTTAATATTTTTTTCAGTTTAACCCTTTATCTTCCCTGCGCTTGAAATGTTTTCCGAGAAATTCCCGAAACAAAAGAACAACGAAAACAAAACATTTGACATGCATATTTATGTGTGAAAAAAATGCCTACAGAATGGCTTGACAGAAAAATAAACAAAGGTCTCCATGAATATTGAACATCGGCGTTACTAGAGCCTTCGCATATTTATAAAGTCACTCCGCCGAGGAAAAATCTTAGGGGTTGTTTCACACGCGGCACTTATTGAATAAAACTGTTTACGTGTCTTGCATATGAAATATTTTGTCGCTGGATAACGCGTACGCTGTGGTATGTTGACAAATTTACAAATTTCCCTACGACAAATTTCTATTACCCGAAGGCAAGGGTAAAACATGGGTTAGGGCGAATTTAACAAAACCGTCGAAAATCGTGATTTTAAACACTCGACAATAAAACTAATCAGTGAATGGACATCCACCGCATTCCCAGGACCGTTTTATGAGTGAAAGTTCCCATATCGGTTCTTCTCGTACGTCGCCAGGTTGACAATTTTTTACTCTAAAGGCCATCTCCGTGTCACGTCGTGTAAAGGGCGACCGCGATCCGGAAAGACCTGCAATAGTCCATTCACTGTGCCTCCTTCACATAACACACTTTATTGTAAATTATCAAAGAAATGCATAAAATACAGGTTAAAATAAATCAGTAAGATAACATATAGCAAACATAGAAATAGAAAAATCATTTAAAATATAACAATAGGTCATGGTAAAAGAGTAAATATAGAATTCGGGTGGGAAGGAGGACAGTGAGGAGACGTCTGGGGAAAGGACTAGGGAATAGGGAAGGACAATCAGTTATAATTCTTAAAAATTACTAACGATCTGTACCCGACGTTGCCCTGGTAACAGATTTAGTTTAGAAAAATTGTGGTCGGAAGGTGCCATTGTTTTGAAATTTCTTGATGTTTTAATGTTGCTTCTATTTAATCCAAGCAAGAGGTGGATGGGATGTCCGGGAGAATAGTGGAGAATGACTACACTTAATTTCATAAAATTCAATTACATTCATGTTTCAGTTCTATATTCATGTGTGCGATTGATTTTTTTTCGAAACATAATCTAAAAATAGTTACATAATAATCAAGCAGGGTCCTAAAGAATAAATATGCAAAAATTGATTCAGATTCGTCTTAAGGTATAGATTTGTATAGAAAATATATCAGTGGAGAGCGTGGGCTAAAGGGAGCGGGGAAAAGGGGGCGGGGTAAAAGGGGAGGAGGGTACCTTTATTTTCCGTCCTAAAGAATAAGTTTGCAAAATTTAGGTTAGATATGTGAAACGGTAAATATTTGTATAGAAAATATATCAGAGGGGGATGGAGCAAAGAGGGAGGGGGAAATGTCTTTAATGTAACCCCCCGGGTCCTGAAGAATAAGTATGCAAAATTTGGTCCAAATTGGTTGGAACAGACAGACAGACATTGAGTTTTATAGGTACAAATAGTTGACTTCATACTATCCTACTTCGCTCAATATTTGTTTTTTTTTACTTGTACCTATATATAACATTAATATACCCTTATATTAAATAACAAGCGCTGAAAAATATCCAAAACAAATTAAAGTTATCATAATCAGAATGTATTGAGTATGTTCGAACTTTTTATAAACACAATACTGGATTTAATTCCCAGAGGACATCATTAGTCAAGATACATTATCAATGTCTCATAGAGACGAAGCGTTTATTATGTATTTTGTATATTGTATTTTCCATATTTATGATTGGTAAAAACTCTAATCAAAATTATAGATATTTCATTACGGCTACATCTATACTGGTTTACGGGAAATTCAAATTTTCAACCACAGGCGGCGGTAGTAAAAATACAACTCACATTTGAAATAAGGTATGCAGATTGAACTTATACAGGGTGTACCAGAGCTAGCAGCAGAAACTTGGCTGGTAGATTCCTGCCCATATTCTGAGTCTAAAATGTTCAAGCAACCATGACCTAATATCAATAGTTATGATGTATCAAAGTTTGCATTTTTTTTCAATATTTCTGACTTATTTTTTGCATAATCGATATAAGTTACTGTAATGATAGTTCAACTTTTTGCGAAAAATAAGTCAGAAATATTGACTTTAATACTGCATATCTCCATAACTATTGATATTAGGTCATGGTTGCTTGAACATTTTAGACTCATAACATAGGCAGGAATCTACCGGCCAAGTTTCTGCTGCTAGCTCTGGTACACCCTGTATATCGTCAGCCTATCTTGTAAACCTCATAAATACAAAATTATAAATTGTTCAGGAGACAGTTTATTATAACTATTATATTTTATTTTAGTTTGGAATGGAATTTGCAAATTATAACATAAACTTAATAATCATTTCTACTCAATTATAACAAAATACGTAGTTTGAGAGCAATTTTTGCATTTGGGAAGTTTTCATTACTATCTTTTGATTTTTGTGTAAGGATTTAGGAGATTGACAATACATGATACTGTTTCAATATTTATTACAAAAATGGTATTAAGCCATATTAAAATTCTTAGTATTTTTACGCTTTAATAATTATGTTTAGTGTGGTAAATTATCATAATTATCATGGAAATCCTTAGACGAAACATTTTTTAGTTTTGAAAATCTTGATATTTCCTTGATTTTATTTAAAAACGACTGGTGTGCAGAAGTGGATGTATCAAATGTTTTAGGTACGACATCCTTGTAAATTCTTTGAGGCAATAAAGTCAAAATATCTGGGAATCGCAGTTTGTATTTATTTAATGGTCCCATTTTGTTCGTAAAGTAGTGCTCTAATGTAAGTGACAACTGGATCGCCGGCTATTTTCCCGGGTCGTATGCTTTTCATAAATTGAAGGCAGTACATATTTTAAAATTCATTGCAGTACAAATATTCACAACAATATGGCTTTGGATTTTTTTTAGTAAAGCGGCACATATTTATGTATTCAGCAGAAACATAAATATCTCTGTTTATCATGTACCGTTCAATGGTCAAATTCATTGAATCAACAGACATTTGGGTATGTCCCTTTTCCAAAAATTTTTGCTGAATTGTGATATTTTACATAATAGAGATATTCGATAAAGAATTAGCAATTGTTGATTTCCTATTTTGATAGGTATAAGCATGATTTCACAGAATTATTTCCCTCTTAATATTTACTGAAGAATCCTAAGTACATTTGTTAGAATGCGGAGAAAGCGAGTGGTTATCGACCCGTTGTAAACCTGTATTTCTATATGTTTATAAATATAGATAACTCGATGTCTACCGGTCTCCATGTTCTCTGTACAATCTACATACTTTTTCTGATAAAAATCAAATTAAATTTTTATGATAAAAATCAAAATTTTCATAATTACTCTTTAGGATCCTGTGGAAAACTAACTCCATCACCCTTCCACTGGATATCATTATATGTAGATATTATTAAATACAGAACAACTGCTTATTGTTCTGTATTTTATGATGTCTACATATTTAAAATTTTGCTTTATACTCTTTATAACCCTGATGTAGACACAGTAAACTCACCCTTCATCTCTCACACACATCATCTCACCATCTGCTGGCCTGAACTAACTTACAACTAGCAATATTATTTAGTCTACACAAAACATAGTGCACCCACCTCGATAATCCCCTATCTTGAATTGCAACTATAATAAATCGTAATCCCTGGCAACGCTGGACACGAACTGCCAGCATTGTATAAAATAGTTTTAACTTAAACTACCAAGATTAATTTCACAGCTAATTTTGCAAATCATACACATATTTTGTTCATTGTAACTGCCCTAGCGATATATCATTAGTTATGTTATTTATTACAAAATATTAAGCCCTGGTACGAGAAACATTGCTAGAATGCATATGTGTTCAGATTAGAAATGTGGCATTACCAATAATTTATTGTCTGTTGCTTGAGCCACTTCTGAACGATAAATCGTGTCTAAAGCGTTGTGTATGCAATTTCAAAACAGATAATAATTTATTAAACAAATAAAATTTTCCATTCAAATTGGTTTCATCCTCCAGGCCAACTTATCTTAAATGTTTTTATTTATTTTTTAGAAATATTGTTAACAAATACATAACTTAATATACATTTTTTAGTTCATAAATTCAATTATTAGAGAACTGGGAAACGTTCTTTCCATGGAACTTTTCTCTGGCATAAATTGTAATGAATAAGGCAAACATCATAGGTACATAATAATACCAAAAAATATGTTGGTATGCAATAGGTCGTTACCTATAATTTTTTTTTTCTATTTCGTTTTTTCTTCTCATTCTATTCGTTTTCTAATATTGATTTGTTTGAAGGTTTCCATTCGACATGGAATTCCAAATTCAAATTAATGTCGTATAAAAGCTACGACATTAAAAACATATTATTTATTTGTTATCTCGCCGGCGCCGAATGTTTTTACTCCCTTTATATTAACTCGTGGCGTCTGCTTGCTTGCCGGCTTGCCGGGTGTAAAAACTTGTATCGATTTTTAACCCTTTTCCCGTGATCCAATCGAGCTAAAACTTGGCAAGTAGATACGTGGCGACGATCAAGAAGATCAATCAAATTTTCGTTAAAAAAAATTAATAATATAGAATAATTTCGGATTTTTAGAAATTTTATTGGGTTTTTCAAATTGGAATCATTATAAAAGTTTGCTTACTAGCAACGGCGGCCCGATAACGTCGCGGAATATTTTCTTAATTTGAATTACTCCATCGGTATATATAATAGATACTTCACTACGAATGTCGAAAGTCTAAACTGACTGACAAATGTTTTTAGAATTTAATCTTCAAAGCTTGAAGTGTCTTATCAAAGCTCAGAACATCTGACATTTTAGAAATATATTAAATTACTGTAAGTTTAGTGTTATGTTATATGTTTTAATTCGTCTTTAATTGTTGTTATATTTTACAAAGAAAGGGCGTATAATAAAAACTTGGTTTTTATGGGTTACTTTTTTTCTTTGTGTCCACGAATATGTGTTCCGTCGTGGTACTATTGCTGCATAGATGGCACGCAATATTAACGGCATATATGGACTAGGTACTGCAAATGATCGCGAGGTGCATTTTCCTTCGAATGCTTCCGTTCTGGAAAATTCGACCTCAATGACCTCACTTGATCCGTGGACGATCGGACTTCAGTCGATAATGACTTATTGAAAGTTATAGTGGAGGCATATTTATTTTGATAGCTGGCAAAATAATTTTGATATTTTTTTCTCAATTTGGGAAAATAAAGAAGCTCGCAAGGTACTGTGTGAACTTACTGAAGGACAACCCTCGTCGAGGCTTAATTTTAATTTAATTAGGTAGTTCTGAAAGGAATTGTTACTAAACTTGTGATTAAAAGTGAATCCTGTATGATAATTGGACTGTTTGGCGTAATGGTTGGACCCAGCGGAGGCAGACAAATAACGCAAATTGAGTCAAAAGAAACAGCTTGTGACTGTATGGTGGATCGGGGCCGGTATCGTTTGTTCAGTTGACGGAGGGAACGTGCCGTGAGGGTAGGCAAAGAGGATAGAGCGCCACACTCTTCTGTCCTGACATAAAACTCTCGCCACATCCACATTCATAAATCTTCACATGCAAGCTCTCTGGTTCTTGAGGCTTCTAACGGGACCATCTTGCATGGTTAATCTGCTCATGCCACGTCTTTCGCGGGCACCATCAACACTTGCATTATATATCTTTCTTACCATTCTTTCCTTAGTCATTCGCTGAACATGCCCAAACTTAATTTAATTCTATTAACTATGCTAAGATCAGCTTTACATTCATTCCTAATATCTGCATTCTTTACTCTATCATAAATGAATTTGTCATACATACGTCTGAAGTAGTGATGAGTCCGCTCTGTACTCACTACTACAATGTAGTACTACACTACACTGAAGTGCACACTTCGCACGTTTTGAAGTGTAGTGCATATTACAAACTACAAACACCAAAGTTATTGAAAGTATAAACTTCAAATAGTACACTTCATTTCAAAGCGAATACTACAAAGTACATTCACTTCAAAGTTATCGAAAGTATGAGAAATATACTTTAAATAGTGCATTTTTTACGTGAAATTTTTGGGAAGTTGATGTAGCTAAACGAAGAAATCTCTGGAAACTGTAACAACCCCCCCTCACCACGGTTTGAAAAATTTTGGGATCGAATGAAGAAATCTGGCTGGCGACCTTTTTTTTTAGGTCGCCAAATGTTACTTTGGAGAAAATATCGTCATTTATCTTGAATATTTTTGTCGTTGACCTTTTTTTTTTTGTTTTTAACTCGCCAAATTTTTATTTAGGAAAAAAATATTAACTCATTAGTACTACATTACTTCATTTCATTACACTTCACTTCATTAATACTACAATTACTTCATTTCATTACTTCATTTCATTACTTCATTTCATTACTTCACTTCATTAATTCTACAATTACTTCATTACTTCACTTCATTTACTTCACTTCATTTCGTAGTACTACAATTACTTCACTTCAAGTAGTTTTTACTACAATTGTAGTGTACACTTTGTAGTATTCAAACTGGTGAACGTGTGTGTGTTGCAGTCTTCATTTTGAAATGTAGTTTTTCCCTTGGCTAGTCTGAAGGATCTCATCTCCACTGCACTCAATCTACTTTGGTTCCTTTATTGTTATTCATAAGACTTCAACATGACACACACAACTGAGTATAAAAAAGTGAGGTGGAATAAAAACTACCCCAAATCGCGTACGAGTACTGAAAATAATCGATTAATTTTGCTAACCTTTAACAAAAAGATTGACATATTTGTGTGTTTTTGGCGTTTCTATAGAAAAATAAACAGCCTAAATTTCTGTTCCGTGAATAGAAATTCAATACGGCAGTTTAGATTTACTAGGTCAGTATTGTTGATGGTTATAAATCATTAACTTGGCGTATGTAGGGCAAGTTTGTCACGTGATCTTGTGGCTGTCAAACTTTTACCAATTTAATATTTTCTTTTTATTAAAAAAACATTTTAAATTATTTAAATTACATAATCAGGTAACTCGCCAGCATCACGATAACTGAAACAAATTCATATCGTTGATTGATTTGGCGGTCGTAGTGCAACATTTCAATTTGAAATACATATTCTTATATAAAGTTTATACGTTACAAGCGTGAAATCGTGAAGTCAAAAAGAAGGTAATTATTGCCTTACTTGCATTCGTTATCGAACGGATCTTCTTCCTTGATTGGACGCGACGGCACGCCGAAAAAAGAGTAGAGTATCGTACACTATTGTAAGAATGAGTATGTTATTTTAGTCACCGTAACTTCAAATTACCTGATTTTTCTACATTTGCTACATTTGAAATCAGAAAAACGTGTCTATTTAATCTTACCACACATATATTATCTTGTATTTTGATTTACAGTTAATGGAATATCAAAGCTATTTATATAGTTTCGAGAGGGATAGTCCCTTATTAGGTATAATTAATAACTAAACTTAAAACAGAATTTTTACAATCTATTAGGGTAGATCAGGGGCCCGCGTTTTTTAGTGGTAAGATTTTTTTGGCATTAACGAAAATAAATTAAGGAAACCAGGAGTTCTTTGGAATAAATAAGTCTGCATTCTAATGTTGTTTATTTTTCTCTCATCACAATATTGTGTGGTATAGACAATATTCTCGTATATTGTGCTGCTCAACTTTGATGCTCATTATTCAGAAAGTCACTTCTGTAAAACAGCTATTTTTTTGACAATAACCTGAACCTATAAAACACATTCTATCAGTTATTCATGTGCGTAATTTTACAAGATCAACTACATTGATACTATAAATATAGATAAGCATGTTTCTAGAAGAGGCTAAAGATACTTTTAATTGGGATAGAGGGTCGAGTTTAAAATACCTAATAATAAATACTTTTTTATGTATTTTGTACCCTATTATTCTGTGAGTGTCTCATTAAAAATCAAAAAATAAAATAAAAAGACGGAATATTTTAGTGGTCAGTTTAACACTTTACCTCGTAGATTCCTGATCGTTCTATAGGAAAGTTAGTGCATGCTAGTCTTTGACAAGATTAACACGCAAGTGATAAATATTTTGTGAAAGGTTAACAGTACTATGGGTGTGGTGTATAATGTTGTGAAAATAATTTTCTAGTGTTGGTCCTGACGAAGAGACGGGTACGTCTCGATACTGGTAGACCTAAAATCTGGTAGTGCTTTATACTTATTTAACTAACACTTAAAATAAAAAAAATATAGTTCAAATCAAGTAGGTAGAAATAAATTATTGTTTTCCATCCACTCAAATGATCATTTTAAATAATTTGTACAATTTTAAAGCAAAATCCATCAATAAAATACATTCAGTTTGTTATTCGCTGATCAGCAAATATCTTGTAAATTAGTATGACTCACAACATTCTCTCTCATCTAAATATAAATTTATATCCACACCTTTTTTTGATAATAACAAGTTAGGTATAATTTTGAGTCAAAAATATTGAGGAACACCTAAGGTCGGTAAAAATGTAGCGGCGAATATGGCATCTTCCGGAAACGGAAATGCGTCCCACCTAATGGCGCCACGGAATATCCGGTTTTCTTGTAGGGAGCTGAGAGGCGGAAAAAATAGCGGTTTTTCTATTAAATGATTACATTATGGAAGAATCGCTTATAGCAGATTGTTGTTGTGGGAAGGCATTAATCTAAGTGTATGATCAAATCTGTGGAAACGTATCTCTTACGAATTTGAGATATATTGTAATGTATAATATGTATAAAGAAAATATTTATTATTATTATTATTAAGGCTTAGCAAAGACAGCAATACTGAAAAAAAATTAAAAACGTTTTGAATGCAACAACCGAGGATTACTAATTTAATAGCTATAGCTATTTACCCGTCAAAAATGACGAAACATTAGTTCGTATCTTTGCTTAGCCCTAGTGTATATTTATAGCATCTTTTTGGCTATCTGCGGAGAGGTGGCCGTAGCCACATGCGTTAATCGGTCGTTTCGAGTTTGGTGGCTCAGGGTTCAAGCTTATCTTTTCGATAGGTGCATAAAAATATTCTAAGTTTCAAAATTGTCGTCTGTAACTTTGGGAAAAGGCCATTATAAATAATATTAACAAACAAATAAAAAACAACACTGCTTACATTCACTAATTAGTGAAAATAAAGAGTGTCATCATTTTTAATAAAATTTTAACACTGATATTTTTTTACAGAACAATGAAATACCGTATACATTTTTATCGCGAAATAAAAATAATAAAATCTTTCGCCTTATGTTGAAAAGCATAAATGCGCCATTGATATATGATGAGCACAATATGCCAAAACATGTTTTAAAAGGGTGATTTAAACGCTATGATTAATTAGAGATATGGCATTTTTACGATTTCTGTGAACTTTTATAACACAAGTAAAACAAATTTTAACTTGTAAATATGAATTATGATGATTAAACATCATAACAACTAAAACTCATATAAATTATAATGTTCCCATCTGATGGTGTAATTAACTTTATGCGGCGTAAAAAATATTTTTAATAAATTGTGCTTTTTTCACTAATCGCATGTTTTAAACGACATGCTTAAATTTTTACTTTGATTGCAGATATCCCACAATAAATTTTTCGTAAGTTTAAATTCTTCTCTAAGTTTTTGCATTTCTACAGTATCACGGTATACTTTTTCATGTTATCATAAGTATTTACAAAGAAATTTGTATTTTTCTACCCTTTGAAAATACATGAAACTATTTTGATTTCTTTTACACACCTGTCATTTATTACATAATACTATGTTTAAGAAATCAAAAGAGTAGTATTACAGTAAAGCAACAAATTACAGTATGAATTGACAATAAAGTATAAACAGTCTTTTGAAGGTTTTAGTAGCACTAACATAATTTTTAAAAAAGACATGTGAAGAACATACGTTTCAACAAATAGATATAATAATATGTTTGTGAATACATAATGGATTCAGGATGGCAGGTTAAAGAGATTTTAGTAGCGCATTTTTATAATGTGCTAAACTAGAGTTAAAAATATGAGAGACATAAATGATACCAAGCCTATGCAGTTAAGATAAAAGAAAGTTAAAATGCGAGTTTATTATCCAGTTAACCCGTAAAAAATGCATCTGTTACTTACTTAACGTAAACAATATTGCAAATATAGGTATATATATATATATATATAGATATATATCTATATCTGTAATTATTTTTTAATTAATTAATAAATTAATTAATTAAACTTTTTTTCTTCTTTTATTTAAGGAAACGAGTCCCGTAATATTTTATACGAAATAAGTAAATGAAATATAACTATCAAATATTTAATACAAAATAAATAAATGAAATATAACTATCAAATATTGACGACTTATTAAGTTGCTGGGATATTGAAATTGGTAACACGCTGTGCGCGAAACACACGTTTATGTGTATATATATATGTGTTTTTTGCGAATCCTTTGTTTCGCTATTTGTTAGATTTTCTCAACGGAAATGTATATAATATAAATTAAATTAAATGTAATATTTTAATGATTCACTAATTCTTAAGATTTACATTTAAAAAATCGTATTTGAATTATCTTCCTGACAAGCGCTTAACGGCATCTGGCGAGAGCGGGGATTATTAACAAGGCTGACATCTCAGCAGTGCGCGTGGAGCTTTCACGATTAAGTTTCCAGTTCTGGTGGCTAAAGTGAAACAGTATGCTGAACAAGCTTTCGGATGAACAAATTGACGATAATTTCTTTGTCTCTAATGACGTCTCTAATTAAAGTAATGGCCGGCTGTTTGATTAGCAGTAAAGATAATAATGTAACATTAAAAAAATACGCTCCTATAAAAAAGACTAAAAAGCAGATTTTTAAGTCGATAGAATAAGTTTGTAAATTAATAGAATAAACTAAATTTAAAAAACAAATGATTTTCTATTCACCAACTCGCAGCTTCAAAATCTTGCAACTATTGTCTTTTTCATGGCTTTATGACTAGTTTGTATTATGTCCTATGTTTATTACTGTCATTTTTTCATTATGATATTATAAATTATTACTTTACTGGCTATAACATGTCAAAAATGATGGTACTTTTACACGTTGGTTCTCAAAGAATAACTAATATTTCTAAAATAAAAAAAATAAAATAGAAAATGAGAAAAACTTTTTACACAATAAAGAAGTTACGGATGTTACACGAAGTTATAACGAACGGACGGATGGACGGATAGATGGACAGACGGACTGACGGACAACGAAATTATTGTAATTGAAATTACTCCATAACAGTATTTTTTTCCATTCTATTATTACTGTTCTTGTCTATTATATCTTATTTGTTCTTGTTATTGTTATATATATTTAAAAATTATTTCTATGTGAAATATGAAAGGAAGCATATTAATATTCGACTCTAATTATTCATTCTCTTATACATACATATCACTTTCTTATGTATTTTATTTCCTTATAAATTAATAAAAATAAATACTTAATAACAGAATGTTAGTAAACTTAGTAAAAACCACTACCAGATTACTTTTTAAACTTTTTTTTATTTAAGAGGACAATACACAGTAGGTACATGCATATATATATATATATAACATTTAGTAATTATTTTATTAATATTTTTAATATTTAAAGTTTTAACTTTGTGGTTAGACATAATAACAGAATGTTAGTAAACTTAGTAAAAACCAGTACCAGATTACGGTCTACCGGTTTCGAGACGCACCCGTCTCTTCGTCTCTTCGTCAGGACCAAGGACAGGACGGGTACGTCCAGAAACCGGTAGATCGTAAATCTGGTAGTAGTTTTTTTATTAAGTTTACTAACATTCTGTTATTATGTCTAACCACAAAGTGTGAAAAAACGGTAAATAGTGAAGAAATAGAAGACGAAAGGTGGGATATATATATATATATATATAATCATATATTGATATATATATATAATATATAAATAATATATGCATGTACCTACTGTGTAATGTCCTCTTAAAAAATAAAATAAAAGTTTATTTTTCATTGTTTCAGTGAATATCCAATTTTGAACAGAACACACAAATAATTTTAAAAATTACATTGTCATTCGTAAATTTCAATTAAGTTATGACTGCACAATATTTTCTTCAAGCGGAAGAATGCAGTTCTAGCTTGTTCCAAATGACATTTAATTTTCGTAGAAATGTTCCAGTTCTCATTTAATATGCATCTCAGGCAGAATAACTAACTTAACAAATTTATATAGTCACGAAAAATATGTAAATAAAATTTCTACTGACTAAAATTTGTTAAGATATTATTCTTAATTATTTAATAGTAACCAGGTGATGAAAGTGTCGGTTGTATCAGGATGTCTGAAAAAATAGTACTGGAAAACAAGGACATGCATCTAAAGAGTAAAGTCCAAATCTACAAAACCAGTGTCAGACTGATAATAATCTACGGCATCGAAACATGAGCTGATATAGTTCAATTAATCACTTCTTGGAACCACAGAAATGAAAGAAAAGAAAAATGACATAGAAAATAGCGACACAATGAGAAACACCACGACCAGAAAAATGTGAGGTATCCAAGATGGGGGAAACAAAGGAGAAAGTATTGGTGAGCCATGTGGAGAACAAAGACTACCACACATTGCTTTTCATGGGAAATCAGAGGGATGAAGGATGCTTGGATACCCCCCAAAAGGATAGACAGATGGAAGTCACAAATAGGCCTTAGTGGCTTTCAGTCAGTTTTAGAAGAAAAATAAGTCATTTCTGTCCATCCAGATTATTTTGTGTATTCTTCTGTAGATCAAGATGCTTAAATACGCTTTGTTACCATATAAACGCCATAAACTATGTGTAAAGAGTGAACTCCCAAAGCCTAACACATCTTACTCTACATGGTAAAACAGAGGGAAAAAGAATAACTGGAGGACCCTCCAAAAGAAGGACAGCTAGGAGCCCACATTACAAGACGTGGCAAACCCTGACCTAGTGCCCTTCAGCCAGTATAAGAAGATGAAGAAGACTTAATTATTTTTACGGATCAAAAATGATCGTTTATCTTTGGAGATACATAAAATGTTTATATAAAAATACTGATAAAATCGTTTGATTAGAAGCACAGAAGTTTATAAAAACATTTCTAATAAATCTAGGCACTCATTTCTGGGTATTATTCTGAACGGTTATTGAATATTCCAGTTTAGTGAAAAGAATTTATATTATTGACGGATTAGATGAAACATTATACAGATTATTCATATTAATAATTCAAATAGAGATAAACATAATCTTTGATTCAGACACTCTTAAAACTTAAATACTGAAATATAAAATATAATTAAAGTCATCTTAGAGACATCATTATTTATATTTTTTATCCAATTTAATGATCAGGAAATCATTTAGTTTTAAATGAAATTTTTCTAATATAAATTTTTATTTTCTCATTCACATATTTTTTTCAAATTAACGTAATAATTTAATATCTCATTCTCTTTTACATTAAAAAATTAAATAAAAATTAAATCACAAAAATCTTCCCATCATTCG
Organism: Agrypnia vestita; assembly: GCA_016648135.1. NCBI lineage: Eukaryota > Metazoa > Arthropoda > Insecta > Trichoptera > Phryganeidae > Agrypnia > Agrypnia vestita. Next base: position 47,956 of record JADDOH010024478.1, read on the forward strand.
TTGTTGTGTTGGTATTTGTACTTGTCCCTGATTTATATTGACAATGGTAGCCACAGCCATATTTTTTTGGTTTTCGGTCTACCCAAGATAGCAAGGTAGTGGCAATCTCTGGTGCTCTTAAATCGATAATTTTGATTAAAAGGATATGTTCATCAAGAGCATGATTAGAATCTATAAAACATGCGTAAGAGCAATAATGATACACGGCGTTGAAACGTGGGCAGACATAATCAGGACTTAAAAAATGTTGAGGACTTTCGATACTTTCAGTGAAGATACTGAGGATCGTAGCAGGCAAGATGCTGAGGGATTGCGTGAGGAACACCAGAATAAGAGAGATATGTGAGTCTGAGGACATTGTCGATGGAGTGACAGCGAAGGAGGGACTGGTAGGTCATGTCCAGAGAGTGGACTGCACCAATTGCCCTTATATCGCACTACATAATCCCCCAAAAGGTGGAAGGATGATATTATTAACTTTGTGGTTAGACATTGTAACAGAGTGTTAGTCAAATTAGTAAAAACTACTACAAGAACATAATATGAGGTATCTTAATAAAAACAATTTTTCCGAAATCCCAAACCACTTCATAGAAAATAATCATAAATTTCACTCAAAAACAGGGGTAAAAATATTAAATACCAGTAATAAAGGTTTAAAATTAAATAATTTAGAAATATTTTACATTAGGGAAGCGGTGACTAATAAAGCACCTCTTATAAATAACCAAATGAATTTTCCATACAGCCCTTTATTCAATTTAACTTTCATAAAAGATTTGGCAACACCTACATTAGACCCCGCCCCCTCTCACGCTCTCTGATTGTTCTGCAGGCAAGTTAGTACATGCTTGTCTCTGACAAGATTATCACGCATGTGATAAATATTGGTGAAAGTTTAACAATACTTTGGTTGTGGTGTATAGTGTTTTGAACATAGTAGTGTAGTGTTGGTCCTGACGAAGTGACGGGTACGTCTCGAAACTGGTAGACCTTAAATCTGATAGTGGTTTTTACTTATTTAACTAACACTGTTACGATGGAAGGA
>JADDOH010024479.1:0-179406 GCA_016648135.1 Agrypnia vestita
CGATTTCCTGCATATCTAGCCCCGTATGGACGACGGAGACCTAAAGGTGATAATGAATAATAATAAAAAGCATAGAAGATTGTGGAAGGCTATTGTGGAAGCGGATCCATCGCAAACCAAATCCGAGTTAGCTGCAGGCTGCGGTGTTAGTGATAAAACTGTTTTAATCCACTTGAAGCAAATTGGTAAGGTGAAAAAGCTTGAAAGGTGGGACCTCACGAATTGAGTGAAGCAAATCAACAAACGCGCGTTGACTGCTGCGTTGCATTACTCAACCGGCACAATAATGAAGGGATTTTAAATCGAATCATTACCTGTGATGAAAAGTGGATCCTGTACGCTAATCGGAAGCGCTCATCGCAATGGCTGAACCCTGCCGAACCAGCCAAACCATGCCCCAAGCGAAAATTGACTCCAAAAAAGTTACTTGTGAGCGTTTGGTGGACTAGTGCTGGTGTCGTTCACTACAGCTTTCTTAAAGCTGGCCAGACGATTACGTTGCAGAGTTCGTTGTTCAGCAACTGCAAACCATGATGGAAAAGCTAGCTACTCAACAAACCTAGCTGGTTAATCGCTCAATACGGCCACTGCTGCTTCATGATAACGCTAGACCACACACTGCACAACAGACGGCTACCAAATTAGAGGAGCTTCAATTGGAATGTCTAAGACATCCACCGTACTCTCCGGACCTTGCCCCAACAGATTACCATTTTTTTCGAAATTTGGATAACTTCTTGCAAAGGAAAAAATTCAACTCCGATGGGGCAGTCCAAACCGCCTTCAAAGATTTTATTGATTCCCGTCCGAATGGTTTTTTTAGTATAGGGATCGATGAACTACCTATGAGATGGCAAAAGTGCATAGATAGCAATGGTACATACTTTGATTAAATAAATATATTATAATAAAAAAAATCGGCTTTATGTTCCTCCCATACTAAACGCCAATTTCATATGTAAGGACCTAATATTATTTCAAAAAAAAATTGTTTTTGTTATCACCTGAACTTTTGACACTTTTGTATGAAAGAGAAAATTAGTGTCCGAATCTCATACATACTCATACAATACAATAAGTCAAATTCTACAAAAATTGTCCTATTGTAGAAAGATTACGATATGATAAATATTCAACAAAGATGAAATGAAATGAAAAGTCCACAAGTAACTTGCAAGGATTTCAAGACATAAAAGTTTAGAATGATCAAACAGGAGGAGCTTCGTTTCATTTATCTACTAAGAGAGATACGAATGAAATTTACATTATATAATATACAGGGTTATTTGTAAAACATTAATAACCACGCAGGACTATACTCCTGCCTTGATTATGAGTCGAAAATGTTCAAGCTATTATGACCTTATATCAATACTTAAGGAGATATGCGACTTCAAAGTATGCATTTTTTTTTCAATATTTCTTACATATTTTTTGTATAACGTTGGACTATCATTACAGTAACTTATATTAAGTATGAAAAATTTATTCCATTTAATACAAGTCAAATAAAAAAATAAACCCTTCGAATTCCAATTGGAAAACATTCCAATTGGAATTTTTCAGGGTTTTTATCATTTTATTTAACTTGTATTGAAACGAATGAATTTTTCGTAATTGATATTAGTTACTGTAATGATAGTCCAACGTTTTACAAAAAATAAGTCGTAAATATGAAAAAAAATGCAAACTTTGATGTCGCATATCTCCATAACTATTGATATTAGGTCATGATAGCTTGAACATTTTCGACTCATAATCAAGGCAGGAGTATAGTCTGCGACGAAAAATTTGTAAAACATTAATAACCTGCGAGGTTATTAATGTTTTACAAATAACCCTGTATATTAAGGAAAATACATTATCATTGTGAAGTTGCAATTTCAGAACAAATTTCTGTGAATTATTAAACAATTTTTTATTAAAAATTTTCGTTAACTTACCAAACTGCCTTGGCGAAATTGGATGAAGCGCCATCCGTTGGTTCGAATCCCGGTAGCAGTTAAAATATTTGATTAATTAATTTTTAATTTTTAATTTGATTTTTCTGTATGTCTTTTCTAATTGATTAATAAAAATTTGTTACATGATATAATATGAATTAAAAACAGTTTTGAATAAAACTCAAGATGTTTCACCAATTCTATAGTTCGATAGTAGGATGCCTCTACAATTACTGTCAGACAGTTGAGCTGAGTTCCATAAAAACATATTAACAACGTATTCTACACATGATGAAAATTTTAAAAGCTAATAAGAATACCGAGGCTTATGATTGATGAAGGCCTCATCGCGTAGTTTGTTTGTTTCTTTGTATATTTTTTATTTAGTAGTAAAAATAACAAATTTTTACATCTAGTAATTATAAACATAAATTAACATAGCACTTAAACATAAATATTCCCAAAATATATATCAACAAAAATTTAAATAATCATAAATAAAAACACATTTACCACAAAGTAATGAAGATTTAAAAAAAACTTGAAACAACATAACATGACCATACATTAAACTTACTTTTCACATATTTTGCGCTTAACCTACGAAAAGTAGTGAAACTATTTACTTCTTTCACAATTGCTGGCAGTTCATTACATAATAATTTAAGACCTTTATAGTTTAATTCCTTTTGCATGCAAAAATAGACATTAAGCCCTTGACAGAAATTCAAAAATGACGAACATATAATATTTGGATACTGGTTTTTGGATGCCTGTAATCTACTATCCTAAATCGGTTTTAAACATTATTTTTTTAAATCTATGTTGAGGGCTTTAAAGTGAAGGTAGTATTTAGTGACGAGGTAAAGCGTAATTGTGAGTGATTGTATTTGGTGTTAAATTATAACGATGATTGTTATGTGTGGTTTAACGATTGGAGATTTATTAGGTAGATTTACAATTCGAATATGTGGAAGGCGCTGTACAGTCTACGTATGGGCCGTCTAGTTTCAATATGTGTTGTAAGTTGTAATTCACAAAAACTCTGCCATTAATCAAAAATTGATTTTACTTCAAATCAAGTTGTTATTAAAGCAATTTTAGTTTATACTTATTAAACACTACGGCCGCCACTACGATTATAATATAACCGTGCACTTTAGATTAAGCTTTTGAAATAAAACTTAACTTTCATTGAAATATTCATTCAATAAAAATGTATTCTGTAGGATGTGTATGTAGTACGCAAAATTCAATGAATAAATTGACGTACACGACATTTTAAAAATATATCAAGAATTATTATAAAGTAAGTGACTTTCAAGTAAGAGTTAAAAAATACAAATCAAGTTATCGATCGTCTGGAAATGCGAGCGAAATTCAGCGGCGACAAGACGCTTAAGCACACCTTCTCATATTTTATCATTAATCACATTTTTACGGAAAGCTATCATATTTAAATTTATTCATTAAATTCCATATATTTACAATAAATTTATTTTTCTTAAGCGACCTTAAATTATTTAATCAAGTAATAAATTACCAAACCAACGATGTTTAAAAATTGAAGTAAATTGCTCCACTTTGTTGGCTTTATAATAACTGTATGGAAGTGTCACATTTTTTTTCAATAATGTTAGAAAATAAACGATTATTGTTTTAATAAATAAAAAATATGTTTAAATAGGTCGCTTGCTTAAATTTTCGTAGTTTATGTTTTAAAATAGATATTTAGAAAAATATAATACCTTTACGTGATTTTTTCAACCCTTTTTACATAGTTGATATTTATTTTAATTAAAAAAAAAAAATCAATTAGAAAGTCATACAGAAAAATCAAATCAACGAAAAAATATTTTGGCAACCAGTTGCAGCTAAAATATTAATATTATTAAATTTCACAGAAATTTGTTCTAAAAATTGCAACTTTATAATAAGAATGTGTTCTTGAATATAATGGATACTATAATTTTAAAATAAACTTACTCAGATTAAATACGCTTTGTTTAGGTATTGTTAGTGTTCCATAATTATTGGATTACTTGATCAAATAAATAAATAAAACGAGTAAAATAAAAATAAAAAAAAATATATTCAATTATTATATTTCGATTAACGAAAATATTCTTCTCCTTATTATTTTTTTAATTTAATTTAATATAATGGTACAAACACGAATCTTATATATTTACATATCAAAATTATATATTTTTAATAATTTGTAGTCATGTCTATAAGAGGTCTACCTCATCAGTGAAGAGAAGCTCTTGAGTCTGATGAGGGAGCCTCATTTCTTATTTTATATATAGGTGCATATGGAATTCATTTAATAATACGGTAATAAAAGGTAATTTGATAATGAAATACTGAAGTATTTTCAAAAAGCTATAGGTTTAAATGATTTATGAGTTTAAGTTTGATATTGGGAAGGTTTTAATTATTTTAATTTGCTCTTAAATGTTACTGTTGGTTATAACTGAAAGGTTATTGTAAATTACGGAGGTCTACAAACCCACATCGGAAACAATAAAACACAAATCACTTGGTTTTCACCACAACACTCACTTTCAAACTACATGTTTCGAGAACAATGTTCTCTTCTCCAGGATTATTGGTGTGCTAAAAATTGAAAAAGTAAACCGTGCAAATGTGTTACGGTGAAGGGCTGCGTGAGGGGAGGGGGGGGGTCAGAGGTGTTAATAGCAAAAATATAAATAAGGGTGAAGCGTTTAAAGTTCAAAAGCTGTCATCATCAAGCCGTCAAAAGTGATCCCCGCGACGCGAAGCATTCCCATGGCAGAGAGCAAACACTCCTCGGCCATTAATTGTGCAAACAGCCGTCCCGAGACTTCATTGAGCCATCTCGATGAATGGGCGGCCGCGCAGGTACGGACAATGGCTCGTCTCCCAGCCCGGCACGGAAGTGTCGGCTTCTGATTAATTTATCATAAATAATCGATGGCGGCGCGGAGCCAACTAGGCGGGCCGGCCGCCGCCAGACAATGGGCCGCTGCTTCCTCCCAATAAACTAAACAATACCCCCCCGGTAACGATAACTACGTAATTACGGGCCTTGCCTCGTCCCGCGGTAAAATAACCGCTTTTGGTTCCGTATTTAAAATGACAGAAAACACAATGCGCTTCTGCGTCGTCTATTTTGTAACATGTATACCGTGGGTGCTATTCTTATTCAGATAAATGTTGTCACGTGTCGTGGCTGCGGGAGGGATGAATTAAAATACTGGAATTTAATTGGCGGTTTATTAATTAATGGTTAATTAATTATTCAATGTACACAGTCTCTTAACACGAATTAAACGCTTTAGTCTACACTGTATCACAAAATATCACTCGTTTATGAATACTTTATTATCGCTGGGTAACACGTATTTGATATTCGCTACAACATTCCATCCAATTCTCGCATGTATTAATCGCTCTGGATTATTTCGCCACTTAGGTACTCCGCTCGATTGTTCGCTTCATTTATCGCTTCGATTACCTCACGACTGGCCACACTGGGCGTCGTCTCGCGGCTCGCGGCCGACTTCGCACTGAACTAACTGTCAAACACGATAAATGGCGATATTTTCGTACTTTATAGATTATTCTAGTGTTTAGGTCCTCGTCGATTCTCCGTTGTTCGAATAGTGTTGTTAGATATTTCAAGGGATTCGGACGGAGCGCAATTCCTTTTGTAAATTGGTTTGCCCAACGATTCGAATACAGAAATGGAAACAATAGGCATGATGTTAAAGTTAATGTTAGTATTTGTATATAATAGTTAGTAAAGTAGTTAATGACAGTGTTAAAGAATTAAAGAATAAGTGATTTTAGAGAAGAAAATATTTTGAAAGGATTCCAAAAAATGATCCAGTTTTAATAAAATAAAAGTATAAAATTTTGCAATCCGCCATTTTAACTGAAACACCGGTCAGAGCGAATGACGTCACGCCTCAGTACCCGTCACCGTGTCTTTGAACCGTTGCCACAGATACAATGAAATGTTTACTGAGGCTTGACCTCACGTAGACGAAATAACAGCTGCGGGCGTTTTTGTGCGAATTTAAAAATATTTAGATGAAAATGCAAATATTTGCGTAAAAACTTAGTTTATTAGTAAAATAATGTTATTTTCGGTAATAGTCGACGTACATTTGCCGACAAATTTTTTGAAATTTTTTGGCGTAGTGGGCGAATGACAAAATTTGGGTCTAGTTGGTGGAATGGTACATGCGCAAACTTCCCCCCACTGCGCCGAAAAATTTCAAGATGTTTGCCGGCTACTGTACCTACAATATAGAATGTTATTTCAAAATCTGTCATCATGCCTATTATAAGATGTGATTCGTTTTGTTTCGTAGAGAGAAATTCATATAAAACATAACCAAAAACGAAACAAACCCAAAACATATTATTGTTCGGGGGCGTAGTCACCATTAGGGAATGCAATCCCGATCCCGCGAGATCTCGAGGCATTTTTCGAGATCAATCCCGAACCGAAAAATTGGACGAGATTATCGGGATTATCGGGATTGATCATTTTTTATGTTTTGTATGCTCAATTGTATATGTCTAACTATAGAGCTTTTAGTAAGTACCTACTTAAAACGTATGTTTATGTCACATTCAAATAAAGAAAATAGCTTTGAATAATATTTGCTGTATTTTATCAACCTAACATAGTAATAAAAACTACTACTAGTTAGTAGTTTTTACTCTACTGCATTGACTGATTGATACTTGGAAAAACGTCTACATAAACTTTAATGCAATGATTAATAATGAACATTTTATTAAAATTGCTGATATAAAATGCAAGGCATTGTCGTTAATTGCTATTCAGCTCTATAAACAAAAAAAAACACAAAAGTATTCGGGATCCCGATCGGATCCCGCGGGATTGGAAATTCCAATCTCGAGGGATCCCTAAAGGGCAATCCCGACTCGGGATTGAATTTCCTAATCACCAAAACTCTGCGGGCGAAAAGTATCCATTGTCTTCCACAGCCGCCAGAAGGTAAGGGCCTGGTCATAAAAATCTGAAGATCGACCCTTGTCTTAAAAGCTACCAAAGCACTCGCGCATGCCCTCTCGCTAATCGTTCCTACGCCTAAAAGATCGTAGAGATCACGACATGACTGCAGCTTCTTACTGTTTCTCGCAGTGGTGGAGCATAATGTGGCGTAGGTACATGTATTTGGTTTTCGATGCGCATTTTTATTCCCTAACCCTTCTAAAGAATTATATTATGTAAAATATCAATTAAACGTCAAATATAAAAAAAACGGCGTATAATTATGCGTCGACTTAATAGATAGATATAACGTGGAATAGAAGGTACATATTTAGTTAAGAACTAGCCGTAAATATGTGAAAAATCACTGTAAAATAATAATAATTCATAACGACCCTTGTGTGACCGCGCATAATGAGCCGCGCACTGATTTCGTGTCACATTCTGATTATATAAAATTTTCATTCCAGCAAGTTATAAACAGACATCGAAATTGTTATATTTAACTTCTTCTTCAAATGTAGCAAATTTATTTTGTGGTAACATAATTATAATTAATATAAATTAACTTTGTTTAAACCACTTATTTATTGAAAAAAAAAATCAACATGTTTCAAAGCCAATGGCTTCTTCATCAGGAAAACAAAAATAATATTTTAAAAATCGAAGTATAGATCAAAATATTAAAAAGTGATATATGGAAATATTGTCATTTTCCATATTTCACTTTTTAATATTTTGATCTATACTTCGATTTTTAAAATATTATTTTTGTTTTCCTGATGAAGAAGCCATTGGCTTTGAAACATGTTGATTTTTTTTTTCAATAAATAAGTGGTTTAAACAAAGTTAATTTATATTAATTATTGTTATATTTAGATGTATGTCACTCAATATAAATATACAAGTCATAAATTTGTAAACAATAAAATAGATCATTTCGATTTTTTTTTTAATTTTGAGGAAAACTAGTTCGTCGAATATGATTTGTTGCACACATAGTTTGCACAAGTTTAGTTGCATCTAGGCTAATGCTTGCATTTCAGCATCTGTGTAGAAGAGATTAATCATATAAAATACTAATAAAGTGCTTTCCAAACGGTGAGCCGCGAGTGTCCTCCTAGTTTGCTGTCAAATTATCTTTATACTTTATAGACAAATGACTTGACGTGAGATAAAATAAGATTTGATACGAAGTTGTATACAAAAACATCAGAAATAAAACAACTATACGTAGCCACGAATCACGACTAGAATTTTATCTAAAAATAAGGATTACTTAATTAATATCTGTTTCTCAGAATCTTTACTAATGTACAGTTTGTTGTTCGTATGTCATTGCTATGTATGTATGTGTAATGATGTATTGCAAATGATTTGTTACAATTTTGTTGTCAGAATGTGTTTATGTGTGTGTTTTCACTTTTAAAATTATGCTTATGGTGTTCTTCATTGTTTGTGTTACTTATACATTATTATTGCGTCCAACGATAAACATTCAAACTTTTTAAATGAAACTGTAATATCAATGAGTTCTCAGGTACTCAAGACTGATCAGAGTTTTATGTGATGTGTTTTCTGGGTCACTCTGCCTTAAACGAGTCGTATTAGTGCTGCTCTTGCTTATAAATGAGTTATAAAATATTAAGCAACACATCTTACCATCCCAGCAAGCAATTAGAAAATTAGACTAATGTCCCATACTTTCGGCGAAATAAACATAATGCGAAACCAGTCTCCCCCGCGCTGGAGGCGAAATAAAACCAAATTATGTACGCGAGTATTTTATTATTTAAATTAAATAAACTCATAAATTGAAGAACAACCCCAAACTATGCAATTATGCATGTAGATCAGAATCTAAAAAGCCACTCGCACAATTCTTTCACCAGTGAAATGGACAGAATTTTTTCACGAGTTAATTTCGGTATCAATAACTTGAGAAATAATTGTCCAAACCTGTTATGCGGCTACCGATACAGTAGCGAAGAAAACAAGAACTAAATAAACGAACGTCTGTGGGACGCATCTGGTCGCGTGACACCTCCATCACGGGTTTATACGTCTCCTGGACAGGTTCCCGTGAATAGAGCACTTACAATGAATATGATTAAATTTAAAACAGGTGTGAGTATTTATGTTAATTCAATTATAATTTTGAATATTTAAATGACATCTAATCTCGAGACTTGACATGCCGTATTATGAGACATTCGTCAAAGCCTTTGATCAGTTACATATTTGGTACATAATACAAGTAATATTTCGTTGCTGTATATATAATAAAGCCAATGTGCCGTTTTAGTTCATTCTGAGATAAACGAATGAAACTGTTTTAAAAAATAATTGCACAGACTAGATTTATAAAAAATATTTTGAATAATTACTACAGATGAACGGCAATGTTTTTTTAGTATATCTTCATTATTTATATGAAATATTGACAAATTGATTCGTTCATCACAGAATGTACTAAATGGCACATTGGCTTTATTATATATACAGCGACGATTTGCTAGTATTTCAGACTCGAGTGACAGGCATATGCGCGAACGGGACATATGAGTATGTAATGTATGTACGCACTGCCTGTCAGGAGGAATGCTTTAAATACCGCGCGCACGAGCGCGCATCTTCTTTGCTGAATTCTGTCCTTGAGGTAACGCTATAAATTACTTTAAATACTTTGTACAATATTTACCGACACCGTACTCTTGTTACGGACCACCTGCAAGAGTCATGCATCCAACCCGAGGTCGCATCTTATCAGGAGGTAAGATGCGTCATATCACAGACTCAAGAATATGTTTGTTTTGTTTAAAATATATCTATACCCTTGAGATAACTGTAAAATAAAAACATTGAATATTAAAGATTTTTAGCAGAATGCCCTGTACTTTAAGTAATACAAATTAGACCCCATACCAATAAACTATATTTTATTTAACTTTAACTGAAGCGGGAAGGTAATATTCTCAAGAACATATCTGCCTAAATATAATTACACTGTGTACAGATGTGCCATGTTTTCCTTGTTTGCATATCCATTTTAACCTTTCATGTCTACTTTCCTTTTCTAATTAAGTTTTTAAGTTATTTGTAAAAACAATTAAGAGCACGACTGCAGGTTACGGCATGTAATAAGGTGCACCCATCAGCAAACACCGAAGTCGCTCCTGATCACCAGACCAACAGAATGCGAGAACTTGGAAGGCTTAAAAACTATCTTCACTCTATCAGTGACAATGTCCTCAAAGACTTTCGTTACCCAAAACTGGTGAGCAATAAGCCAATAGAAGAAAACGCTCGAGTGGACCAAGAATCACCAGAAGTTGTAGTGCCAAAGGTGACGGTGATGAGTGTAATAATTTTTGATGTGTAACATCTTTCCTCTCGCTTTTCGGGAGTGATTTCGTGAAAATGGACGGAAATTTGTATCAGGAAACAAGAAGCCGATAATGCGCGCGCTACTTCATTTGACCAATGAGCGTGCGCGGTGATAAAATTGGCCGTCAGATGGTGCCAACCATTGCCAATCCATTTTCCGAGAGGTTGGTACTGTATTAATAAATGTATAATATATACTTGTTTCTCTCAAACTTTGGAGAGATCGACAAAATAAACCTTCTTGTGTTGCTCTGTTAATAAAGAAACGACAGATTTTTCTTTAATGTGTCAAATATTTATTTGATAAATTTATTACAGATGTCCTGATGGTAAAGTACACTGTTTTATCGATATCGCCAAAATTCTTTAATGACAGTTCACGGTGCGGCAAAATTTTATATTAAAGACATGCAAAACCATTTTCTTTACTTGTATTTACTAATTAATACATATACGTTATGTATATCTTAATAAATTAATTTTTCATAATAAGTGTCTGAAAAAAGTGCAGATCAGTGAAAATGAATAATTATTCGAATAAATATTTACGTATTTAGCTTTTTTAATTTTTGAGGTTAATTTCTGTTAATTGTGAGATGTCAAATGTTACACATCGTATGCGACTACTGTAAGGCTCGCTCGTTTTTTTTATTAAAACATCGAACTTTGGCGGATCGTTATTTTTCTGATTTTACTCATTTACAATACAATTATAAAACTAAAACTCGCATATTTTTGAAAGAAGCTGAAAGTAGAGAAAGGAGAGCGGGAATAGTCGATATTAAGCATTCGTCCCGCTCGGGTCGTGAAAGTTAATCGTGTATCCCAATCAAGTGTGTTATGTCACTTCTCTGAACACAGTCGACAAAAAATGTAAATTGTAATATTAAATACCTTTGAAATGAGCCGCTCTATTAATCTTGCGCTTAATAGATGCTGATTTGTACCGGAGCCGACTTGCTCCGAGGCGTTGTCTTTTTATGTTCCCGGCGCATTTTTGTTTAATTTTCTATAAATACATATCAATTACAATTCATATTTACAAAATATGAGGGGTGTAACAAACAACTCAAGGAAACTTCTCTGGAATCTCATTGGAAATAAGTTTTTAAAAACAATTGCCACTTCAGCTTTCTTTCGTTTACCTGTATAAATAAATATTTCACTATTAAATACGGATTATTCAATACAAATGGAGGCGATTCATATTTAATATATTAAAAAGAACTTTTCCACAATATTTCACAAAAAACTTATACCTAAATAATAAAAAAACTGTGTAATATTCAATTTAAAAATTAAAACAAAAACAGTCTACATATAGGGTTATTTGTAAAACATTAATAACCTCGCAGGACTATATTCCTGCCTTGATTATGAGTCGAAAATGTTCAAGCTGTTATGATATCAATAGTTAAGGAGATACGTGACATCAAAGTTTGCATTTTTTTTTCAATATTTCTGACTTATTTTTTGTAAAACGTTGGACTATCATTAAAAAAACTTATATCGAATATGAGAAATTCATTCCCTTTAATACAAGTCAAATAAAAAAATAAAAACCTTCGAATTCCAATTGGATTTTTTCAGGGTTTTTATCATTTTATTTAAGTTATATTGAAACGAATGAATTTTTCGTAATCGATATGAGTAACTGTAATGATAGTCCAACGTTTTACAAAAAGTCAGAAATATTTAAAAAAAATGCAAATTTTGATGTCGCATATCTCCATAACTATTGATATTAGGTCATAATAGCTTGAACATTTTCGACTCATAATCAAGGCAGGAATATAGTCCTGCGAGGTTATTAATGTTTTACAAATAACCCTGTATATGTATATTAGGGTGGGCCACCGTTGTATGAAGAAATTTTTTTTTATGATTTCTATTAGGCACATCAAGAAAAGGGTGCTAAACGATGTTTTTAGCTTACTTATAAAATTTCATTACAATGGGATATCATCTTCTGCCTCCGGATTGACTTTAAAGAACACATATTTTGGAAAAAAATCTCATTTTTGACAAGTCTTTACAACAAGATTTAAAAAGTTTAAAAATGAATAAAAAGTTAAATAATAAAACGAAATATACTTGTACGAGTTAAATTGATTTATTATAAGTAAATGTTTACAAAAATGGCATTAATATTATTATTTTTTATAATGCTTGAAACAGCTGAAAAATTCTTCATATTATCGAATTTCGGCATGTCTTTCCGAGATAATATTTTGTTTTTTATGAAGCCTTCTCTCTCAGATTTTTTGCACAATGTGGCTGAAGCGTCTATCACAATCTTGACTGCTCTTTCAACAGATTTTTTGCGGCATGTCAGGCATAGTAATGAGAGTTCTCTTTCTGCTTTTTGGACGACAAACAGTTGGATGTTTTCGTCAGGTATGGATTTCAATATTGATGGATTGGATATATTCTCCTGCCAGTTAATGAGATCTGTATAAGACAGTGCATCCAATTTTATAGTAGGTAGTTGAAACAACTCAGTCAGCATTGCGATTAATGAATTTTCAGGTTGTGCCAAGTAAGTGTTTCATTGAATTATTTATTATGGTTTCAATTCTGTGGACAAATATCCTATTGCAGTGATGAGTTTGAACAGGTGCCGTGCTCCATCTTTACAGGAAAGGTGAATTTTTATAGCAAACCATGTTGGAGCGTAAGCCTTGACGACATACGTAGCAAGAATTACTAAGTTTTTAGAACGAGATTCCATCGAAACATACAAACGCAGAATTCGATAAGAACGAGTTAGCTATCGGGCGTGAGACATTTTGCCTAAACTAAATCCTTAGGAAAAATGCCTGTTGTAATCGCTGAGACTATTCAGAATAAATATGTTTAGTCAGAGCTAATATACCTTGAACAGAAAACTCGGGTAACTCTGTTGAAATCGAACAACGGGCCTTTTTTCACATACTTCTAGATCTTTACCGATTCTCCCTGAAAATGTTTTTGGTCCCGATGTGCCACCATCAATATGTAGAAATAAGTGCCGAAATGGTACTCCATTCGTATGAAGTAGGCAGATAATCCTCTGCAATGTTCCATCATATGCAACAGGCACCAAAGCCTTCATAGATATTTCTGATTTCAAAAAAATCGGTGATTGCTCGGTCTATACATTTTGAAGGGCCAGAAGCTGGTGCAATATAAACCAAGAACTTCGTCTCTGGTTCTATTATTAATGAAATATGCTCTTCAAGAACACGTGCCTGTAAATTTTTTTAGATATAATTAAAGTATTATCTTTCTGTCCATCAAAATATAAAGCAGATTTTTGGAGGACTTTGTCTTTTTCTGCGGCCAATTTTTGTGCTACCGTGCATTTACAGTGAAGTTTATTTTTATCAACTGAAGTAATAACTGCCCCAGCCCTGTCTTATATCCCGTATCTATCACACGTTCTTGAAAGTAAAGCGTAGTCTACTATGATATTTTTAGCGGTAGGCTTTTCGACTATATCGACAGGAGCCACTGATATTAAGACTTGTGTCTGTGTCTGGAATACATTGTCACTACCCGATAGACTGGATTCAAATAAAGTATATGCATTAAGCTTTGCTGTACTTTCTTTTTGAAGCCGAATTGTCACAATATCTAAGGTTTTTATAATCAGTCTTCTAGTGGTTTTTTGGTCGATTAGGAATCTTTTCTCTCTCACTGATACACTTTTCTATCTGGAGCAAATGCATTCGTAATTATTCTTACACTTACAGAACGAAATTTCAAACAATATTTAACTGGTACAGCCAAATTCTTCTAATTTCTTCTTTGGCATTTGAGGATGGATGGATTTTCAAAGTTTTTTGAATTTCAGATGATACCTCTTCAACGTCAATTTCCCTCGTTTTTTTTGTACAGTAGGAATACAAGCTCGTGAGTTTATTTCTTCAATTTTTGCAACGACAATATTCTCTATTTCCTAAGTAAGTGGGTTCATTATTAGTTTCATTATCACGTTTTATCTTATGCCGATTCCACTCAGAACTTTATAACATCTTCACAAGTTGGTAACATATTACTTTTAATATCACTTGAATCACCAAACAACGGACATATCCACTTTGGACGTGTACGAACCATACTAGAAATAAGGAAAACGAACCCGACACAACCTCGCCTAATTGCGGCCAGAGCTATACTGACACTGACTAAATACGTGATCAGGGTGCACGTACGCCCTAGGTGTGTTCCTCGACTCTCCCACACTCAACCTACTAACCCTTCATACTCGCAATCTTGATATACAGTGTCTATGCTTGAACAAAATTACATTTATTGGTTGGAACCCTAATGAGAACATATCTCGAAAAAAAAAGAAAAATCGTCATCAATTCGGAGGCAGTTAGACTTATCAGAATATAATGATATTTTACATATGTTAGTTTGAGACCATTTGGCACCTTTTTATCGATGTGCCCCTTAAGAAATGACAAAAAAAATTTTTTGGCCCACCCTAATGTATATCTCATTATTTAAAATACGAAAGAAATGAATTTTGCCTATTTTGTGACAAACAGAGTTGAGTAATAAATCAAATGCTAAAAATACAAAGTACGCTATTGCCATCTACGAACGAACTTTTTCATTAGGATTTTCATAGGTGAAACAGTTTATAGATGTCGTCGTCAGTAAAGAGACTTCTATATTTTGACTAGTCTATCACTTAAGCCAAGCAACGATAGCTTTCCTTACCGACTTTCCCATATAAAAATAGCTTCTTCTCTGTGGAGTCATCTATAAATAATATGTCTTGATTGATGAAGAGCCCTCCTGGGGACAAGAAATACAGTGATCGTTTCCTTGGAAAAACTTGAACGTATTGAAAAATAATTTTCAATCCTAGCATTATTGGGACATCCGGTAGGAGGGCAGAGTGCAGATCGGCTGGCGGCAGAGGCAATGCCCCCATCCCCGCCTGCCCCGTGCCCTCATTACCGGCCCGACACGTCTCCTCGGGCCTTTACTGCATTTTGTAGATGAAATATGTACGTGTCGCACCAACGTTCTACTATTGGGTTGATGCACAAGTTCTTATCGGTTTTGTTTTCTACGACCAGAGCGCTTTGTGAAGAAATAGTTAGATACATGTCAATATCATTTTGATGTCATATTCACTATCTTTTCGCTCAGTTTTTGGGCTAAAGCCCAGCTAAAGCTAGCTGTCGAAACACGTACGATGACGTCGCCGTTTATATAGTTAACGATTTTTCTCTAAAAAATCTTTATCTTATTTCTCGTAGCAACGTTAGTTCACATGTTTTAACAATACCTCAACTATCAATTAAGCGGGCAGCGCGTCGTCTCTCTGCTGATGAAGGTTTTATGTTCTCACGTGAGCGGCAGAGGTCGGAGGTCGGCGGTCAGCAGGGATTAGAACCGCGGCCACCTCTGCGCGCAGGGCCCTCCGTTATTAACAACAAAGGCTGCTGTTTGTCAACATTAAGCGGGGAGTAAACGTTGATTAGGCAACAGTTAGTGATGCAAAGAATACTCCTTTCTCGAATACTAATACGAATACGAATATCAAGCCAATACTATTCAGCGAATACGAATAATTCAACAAGGTAATAAATAATACACCACCATTCTTTTTTTACTAAGAGATTTAATAATTAAAATTTAATTTTTCAAAGCAAGAAAACACTTTGTGGCTTGACATTATAAGACATTTAAGAATAAATTAAATACTATGTTTTAGACCACTTTATCACTATATATTTGTCAACTAGTTTCGGTTGGACTCAACCTTCTTGAGGACAATTAAATATAGACTAATCTAGGTACATAAATTCATAAAGGAGGTAAGAAAAGGAGAGAGGGACAGAGTGTCAACTAGGGGGGGGGAGGGAAGGGGAGGGGTTAACTGAAGATAGAGGGAACAGCTTTAAAATCGGACTATTAGATAAATTAATATGTTTATTTATTATTCGACTATTATTATTGATGGCTATAAATAATAAATTTTCGTTAAAAAATAATAATAATTATAGTATAATTTTGGATTTTTCAAATTTTTAATAGTTATTTCAAATTGGAATCATTACAAAAGTTTGATTAGCAACGGCGGCCCGATAATGTCGCGGAATATTTTCTAAATTTGAATTACTCCGTCGGTATACATAATAGGTACTTCACTACGAATGTCGAAAATCAAAATTAACTGACAAATGTTTTTAGAATTTAATCTTCAAAGCATGAAGTGTCTTATCAAAGTTCAAAACATCTGACATTTTAGAAATATATTAAATTACTTTAAGTTTAGTCTTATGTTATATGTTTTAATTCATCTTTAATTGTTGTTATATTTTAAAAAGAAAGGGAGTATAATAAAAACTTGGTTTTTATGTTTTTTTTTTTATTGTAAGTAATATGGTCAACAGTGAAAAGTAGGTTTTACGGAAATACCAACCGTGGAAATGCAGTTGCTGTAAATAGTTATTTTATAGGGATTTATACAAAAGATATAGATTTGGGCTACCCCAAATCATCTAAAACGCTTGGAAAGAGTAAAAACGGAGTTTCATTTAGATGTTAATACTAATTTTGCAATTAAACTTGCTATTTTACAGTTAACTTTAACTGGCGCTGGCGAGACTGTCAACAAAGACCGAGAGAATAATTTAATCCGGAATGTTACCAGCACAAAATAAATCCATTTATTTCAAAGCAGCACTTTGGTGAAACATTCGTAATTAAAAACAAGATAAGAGAGTTAACCTTTTGAAATTGCCTGCTACCGGTACCTACTGGTAGGTACCATTCTCTCGGAATAATTGATAGAAATCACGGTTAGTTGGTAGTTAAATCACCGAGGGATAAACTGATAATGGAAGTGTGATATTTTGGAGCAAACAGAGAACACATTTTACTGTACATATATCATTTTTGGTCAAACAGATTAGAACCTAAAATTGATTCAGGTGGAAACATTTTTTTGATGGGTCGTAATCCTAGGATTGGTCTGCAACAAGCACTCGATTTCTCCACTCCTCTCTGTCATCTGTGTGCCTCTTCATTTCTTGCTAGGTGCTAGAGCGCACATCTCTGATAATTGCCTTCAAAATTTCCCTCGACGATGGTAAAAAGCAGGCCCGCATGCCTTATATTAATGGCCTATCCAAATTGCTCGTTGTTCGGCGTTCTGTTCAGGAGCCGCCTCTTTTAGCCCACCCTGCCCAATACCTCGTCGTTTCGGATATGTTCTGACCAATGGATCCTCGCCATGCGCCTGTAGCACCACGTCTCAAAGGCCGCTAGCCTTCCGAACATGCTCTGGCTAATGGCCCATGTTTCGCTGCCATACATCAGCACACTCCAGACTATTAGAACTGTGTATACCAAACAATTTGTCTATGGTTATTTAAATCTTTTTCACTTCCTGTTCCTGTCACTCTTTCTGCTGAAGTATATGTGTTTTACTAAATGGAATATACTATTATAAACTTATTTAATCCTGAGTTGTTATTGCTATAACCGATTACAAACAAGAGTTTTGATTAAAGTCTTCCTAACCTTTATATCAATGTTGGGGGATTCAAGGATCTTGGATTTTTTGTTGAAGGCGACTCTTGCTTGTTGTATTCTGCTTATGATGTCTGCCTCTGAGCGGCCATCTTGGGAAATTCTGCTATGGGTAGCATTTTTTTGGAATATGTGAATTCTTTCAAGTGTTTCATAGCGACGCCACTCAAAACAACGTTTGTCGACATCTCTTCTCTTCCAACAACCATGCACTTTGTTTTGTCTTTGTTTATTTTCATGTTGTATTCATCTGCCATTTTCATTGTGAATGTGGGAACCTGACAGCAAACGGCGGACCACACGGAGTGACGTTCGGAAACAATAAAATGACTTTCAATAAATCTTTCTATCGCCCTCTCGCCTTCTATTACACTCCATTGTTCTTAATACTGCAGAGACATCGCATCACTGTAATATTATGTAACACCTGGTGGACAACTGTCAGTAATATCATGTATTCACAGAAGCCGCAACGACGTGAACATGCTTCCTCGAGAAAATAAATGACAGTTGTATTGTTGAACTTGTGAACATATTTGGTTCTAGTTCAGCTTTCTTGGTACGAATGAAAGTTCAGACTGGGGCATGCAAAATTACCGAAAAATGGCATTACAGGCAAATCTCTGAATTTAATTTTAACGGTAATAATGAAATTGTTAAAAAGCGAATATTATGAGATATAAACATACTGTTCCATTACATTCAGCAAATATGAATATAATTTTATTAATTTTCTGCATTTTGTAACTAACTAACTAACCATCACGCCGTTTCCCCGCAGGGGTAGGCGGAAAGGTTGAACGCCACACTCTTCTATCCTTGCATACCACTTTTGCTTCTGCCACATTCAAACATCTTCTCATACAAGTTTGTTGTGGATTTTAACAGGGTCATCTTCAAATACTTGTAGTATCTGATCGTGCCAGATCCTTAGAGGACGCCCTCTATTCCTGTTGCCTTCAATACTCGCCTCATATATTTTCTTATCCATCATTTCCCCACTGTAAGGTTATCTATTAGACAATCCTCGGTTCAAGCATCAAATCGTATCTGTAAAATTATTGCAATGAGATATATTTATTTATTTTTTATTTATTTAATCAGATATATATCAATATATCAGAGATTTGGTTGAGATAAATCTCGGTACCTGTACATGTGAAAAACTTTTATCTGGATCTCCAGATATATCTATACCATATTCTAGCAATAGTTTGAGATTGGTAGAGAGAGAAAAAACTCATAATCCTTTACACGGTACTGAAACTTAATAGGGGAGTCAAAACATCGGCTAAAAATCTATCACGCTAAGTAATTGAATGTTTCGGTGTTTGTGGAAATCCATTATGAACAAATAATGAAATAAAACCATGAACTTTGTTTTTTTCCACTTTCATTTGAGCACTTGTTTCACTACATGTTTCGGAAACGTGAATTAAGTCTTAATTCACCTGATGAAGGAAACGGACGTTTCCGAAACATGTAGTGAAACAAGTGCTCAAATATACGTGGAAGAAAACAAAGTTCATGGTTTTATTTCATTACTAGCTGGTCGTACCCGGCGTTGCACGGGTTAAGGATTAAGTAAAAAATAAGTTTGTGAGTGAAAACAAAGGGTCCGCTGTTCTCTAAAAAACAATGTTTCTAATGTTAACATAAGTTATTGTAACATAACTGTAATACTTAGATATATGGTATCGCAGACTTTTTTGTAGATATTAATGTCCTCTATAACTGTAGTACATTACTTTGCTCTATTGTAACATAACTGTAATACTTAGATATATGGTATTGCAGACTTTTTTGTAGATATTCATGTTCTCTATAAAACTGTAGTACATTACTTTGCACTATTGGCAATAATTTCCGCAGCGTACGCAATAAAAGTTTTTTTTTTCGTAATTTTTTCACACGTTGGTTTACATTATCGAAGTTTTCATATGGATCCCTAACATTTTTGAAAATATTTTATAGCCTATGTTCATCAGGGATAATGTAGGATTCTGAATGTGAAAGAATTTTTCAAATCGGTCTAGTAGTTTCGGAGCCTTTTCAATTCAAACACACAATCAAATCTTTCCTCTTTATAATATTAGTATAGATTTGTTCATCTATCTCGCTATCTAACGAAGACTATTAATTTAATGTCCTGTTAATTTTGTTGTTAGCACATTCAATAATATAGTGAAATAATCATTTTCGTTGTATATGCAATGGGACCATTATCTTGGATTTAGCCCAATCAAATTCATCCAACAAAAATAGTCAGTATCATATTCAATTTACATTATGACATTTGAGGTACAAAAATCGTGAAATTAACCTTGAGACGACAAATATCTGAGAAATGGTGCACACGGGGACAAAAAAACGGTTGTTTGATCGGAGGTGTTTCTTCCAAAATATTCATTCATAAGTTAATTTTTCAAACTTCAACTCGTTACAAAGAATTTGGCAAATGCTGTACTTAATGAAGATGTCTTCGAAATTGGTTGTTATAACAAGCACGTAATATTTACGTGCTTGTTAATTTATTGAATAATAAATGATGTTTTTATTATTATTAATTTATTGATTTATTGAATAAAAATTATGTTTTTATTATTATTATTAATTTTGTTTATGAAAAATTTGAATGTACAAGTGTTTGGAACCCATACGATATTTGTGTTTTTATATTTTGTTTTAAAAAAATAAATGTCAAACGGCTGTAAAGAGGGGAGATTTTCGAAAAAAGAAGCATTATTTTAGAATGATACGTTCTTTTTATATTTCTTACTTTTTATATGTTCTTTTGCAATCAAAGTTCCAAAGGAACGCTCGAATTTTTTTTTCTTTGGCTGTGCATTATCAATTTTCTTTCTTGTTTTTATTTAATATAAATATATTTGTAACGATAAAATCGCCGGTGAAAGTGAAATTTTAAAAGCTTTGTTTGCTTTTATGAATTCCCTCGGAATATTTTGAAACAGAATTAAACATCGTTTATCAGCGATAAAGAGTCAGCTTATTCAGTCGACAAAGGCGAAGGAATTCGGAGTAATTATTTCAATTTGTCGGCGCAAGTTAATCAGCTTGGTTCCGAAAAAATATTGTTTTTGGTAAGATTTTTGTGTTTTCCACCAATCAAACAACACGTTTTCGTAAAAATTCATGCTTTTTGCTTGACTACCACCATTGTCAATGATTAAACAGCCAACACTTAGTAAAGGTACAGATACACATGCTTATTAGTGGCATGCTAATGAGCATGCCACTAATAAGCATGCCCTAACAACTGTACACACTTGCTCATTATTAGCATGCTTATTTTAAGCATTCTCATAAATAAGCTTGCTCAAAGCTAACAATCAAACATACATGCTTATTAGTGGCACGCTTTTGTCATAGAATAGAGACGCTCTTGTTAAAAATGGAAACTTTGCAAACTGAAATAGAAAATTCAAATGAACCAATAAATCAAAACAGTTTCCGAGTTTCCATCTGCACATTTTTGATTTTAGTTTTTATAATTTTTATTGCAAGATTTGAATCATTCATGCCTTTTAATAAAGTTTCATAAACATTATTTCTCGCTATATTATTTTTACACAACGGTGGCCTAGTATTCCACAGACATTCGTGATTCCTATAATAAGTCATGAAAAGTAAGATTTATCATCTTCCCAACGCACCATATTTGTTTCATCTGTCGCGGACTGCCCGCGAATGACATAAGCATGCTCATAATAAGCAAGCCTGTTCACACATGCTCAAAAGATACCCCTTCTCATGGTGAATGACATTAGCATGCTCATAAATCAACCGGCGGTTGATTGTTGAGCATGCCACTAATGAGCATGCTTATTACTAGCAATGTGCGTACATACATGCCGCTAATAAGCAAGTGTATCAGTACCTTAAGGCTAGAATTCTTTAAAGTCTCATGGAATGAAAATCTGTATATCAGAGAATGTCTCGAGTCGAGGTGATTAAAAGTCGTCAGTGTTAAATGGCTCCCCGACCCTTCCTGTCACGAAGCTGGTCCGGGACGACGCTGATTGGCTGACCTCCGCTCCATCCCCCCCTCCCTCTCTGCATCCCATCTCCAGGGTGGGTGGGAATCTCGTGTCGAGAAATTTTAACACATGTGAGAATGTTCTAAATGATTATCTTAACGCATATTCATTTTCAGAATGCCAAAAACTAGGGCCGTGGTTTGTATAAGACATATTTTTAATTAAGATAAATTATAGACGTCTGACAGAGATGAAAGTATTTATAAAGGAAAGCATGTGTGGATGACTTTATTGGGCGTCCACAGAGCTTATGAACAGTCCTTATAAGGCTGGCTTAAGTAATCATTTTACACAATATAACGATTACCAATTCCACCCATGAGCAATCACACATCTTTAATTTTTTTAAGTGGTGATATACATCATATATATGTATATATATATCATATACATATCATACACATGTTATTTATATATATCTATATAATATATATATATAGATATCTAGATATATATATATATATACATATCTATCTCTAATATTTGTATAGATATATATATATCATATAGCAGATATATCTCTCTCTATATCTCATCTCTATCTCTATATCCTATATATCTATCATATATGTGGTCTATATATCTATATATCTATATATATATTATATCGAATATATCATACACATATACATATATGACTAATATGTTTTTTATGTAACTCATTTTACATATACGATACAACTGCGCTATCGCCATCTACGTAAATTTGTCATTCACATGAAATATAATATAAATATCGCCGCTGGTAAATGAGATGTCTATATTTTTTTAATTTGCACTATGAATACCTTAGTTTAACGATTAGTTTCGGTTCTGGTGCAGTATTGAATAGAAAATAAAAATATTTTTAAAATTTAAAATTTACACAGATTACTGATGATTTTGAAGAGGTTTTTAAACTCGTAAATAACACTTAACGTATTAATAAGGCTGGGAAGCACTCATAAATAATTGAGCCGCGAAGCCTCCATCAAACAAACGTCGACCACTCGTAACAAATCCGTGAACCGAAGGCCCGTAGCCTTTCGAAAAGGAAATCAGCATAACAAAAGTATATATTCTTAAAAATCATTTTTGTGTCACCAAATATTTACCGTTGTAAGGTATCTTGACTATATTTGTTTAGTATTTTTTATTTCTGTAAACTCGCGTAAGATCAATTAAGTGTCCACAACTTCAGCCTAAGATAGCTCAAAGTAGGGATCTGTAACATAATTTAAAGAAAATGAAGATGTATTATTTATTTTCGTCTGAATAAAAAGAAAACAAACATGGTTTTCGCAATTTCCGAACATCGTGCGAGCTCTTTTAGCACAGGACTTTTAACAACAAATACAAATAATTTCAGTAAATGCAATCACAGAAGATAAGAACTAGTGAGGAGGTAACAGGTTTACCTATTCCGATCAAATCTCGCCGGTCACTGTTCCTCCTCGCGGCTTATCAATAAGCGAAGATCTGCACCCTATCTCAAACCTGACGCGCCTTACAACTACCTCACTAGCTTCTGTTTTCCCGGTACCTCGGGGAACATTCGTTCGGTCATGTTAGTACTGTACCCACCACCGGGACATTGCAAAATAATATTTATTTCACGCGATTAATATTTCAACGTCGTTCTTTGTTATCGTCGAAGGTACTGAGTTTTCATAATGTCTCGGATGGTTTCTTCATTTAAATAATTATTTGACTTTTGTAAATTATCTTTTTTGGCTGGGAATTTAAGTGTAATTTCGTAACATTGAGTACTTGTATATATAAACAACAAACATTTCTGAAGTTATACTTCTTTTGGCGCATTATGGTAAAAAAATGTAAATATGAGACTATGACGTTAAAATGAAATTTTAGAATAAAACGTAATGCGCGCACTTGTTGGTCTTGTGGTAGGACTCTCGCCTCGTGATCCAAAGGTCACGGGTTCGAACCTCACTCCAGACCAGCAAGTTAGTCCTATTTTAATAACATAAGCGATTAGCTTAGTTTGAAAATAATAAGAATATTGATGTGACACGTATTCCGTGTTCGCATTTTATTTAAAAAAAAAAACTATTTACTGGTATAAATACGGGTACATACACAACTAAACGATGTGCCTCGTATGCACAGCTTTCACATACTAATTTAATTGACTTTCTTTTATGTACCAATTACTCAGCTTGGCTCTACGACCCCTGGTGGATCTTGGACCCCTGAGACCTGACTCGCCTCAAGAGTCTTCCTCCGCTCATCATCTAGTGCCAGCTCTCTCCAGTACAGAAGCTCCAAGGCAGATATGTCTTTGAGGACGTTGTCGCCCCATCTAATTTTGGTTTTCCTAAGCTCCTTCGCCATATCGATCTTGAGTTCAGCAGGGACTTTGGTGCTTGATGCTCGGTCATAATGGTAGGTTGATATTACATTCGTTGACATGGAGTGCTACTACAGAGGAAGTCAGAGATATTCCGCGTTGATGAGACACAAAGGTAGGAAATCGCTAATTTTTATATTTTTTGGTTCATATCTATGTTATCATTGCGCTACATCTGCCGTACACTATGATTTCGCCAATTGTTTTCCATAGTCAGTTTAAAAAACAAATGGCGAAATCGTATAAAGTAGCGAGGATAGATTGTCTTAAAATAATTATAGTATATCGAGAAATAATTTAAAATAAGTATCTGAGATAAGAGACCTTGGGATCATTCACGATAGTAAGATGACTTACATCCCTCATATAGACTCGATATGCACCTACTCAGGAAATCCAAGCCCTTTAAGAATCCCACTACTTTAATAGATTTATTTAATACATTGATGCAATTGCAATTGATGCAATGCAGTACATTTTTTACAACACGAATTTTTTTCAACACAAAATCTTTTTAGATTACAAATAATGTGTTACAGAAACATGTACCAATGACATGTAAGATGAGAAGTAGGATAATTATGTATAATCGGAATGTACAAACATGGCAACTTATAAAATGCAATATTTTTCAATATTCAATATTATCTGGCAAATAGTGTTAATTTGACAATTGACAACTGATTAAGTAATTTGAACTCTCAATAATCTTGAAATCATGTTTGTATGTTTTAGAAGTATTTTATCAAAATATAAACATTGAATCTCCGCTCTGGCTTATTAATCGATTACAAATACCTTTGTCTTAATTACAATCTAAATAACTCAAGACCTATCAGACACCAATGTGGCGCAGCAGCTATCACCACCGGCCGCGAAGCGGTTACCATAGTCGACAGCAATGACCATCATCGGCTGCGAATCGACTATAGCCACCCATTGTGCCGGCCATTGGCATCTACCATCGGTAGATTGTAGATACCAATGGCCGCGCAACGGTCCCTACCAGCCATGAAGCGGCCACCATGGCCGAACAAAGGATCAAGCAGCAAGCAAATAGCAATGGCCGCATAGCGGCAATCAATAGCGGCGCAGCGGCTGTTATCGGCAGCGCAGCGGACAGCCGCCTGCATGATTAGGCTATAGATATCAAATATTAGTTTTAAAAATGAATAAGTGAAATATGTACTACAATAGCAGTAGACAAATATGGCAAGAAGCGTAGTTTGTGTTCTTGAATCTTTTTGCTTTTAACTATGCTTGTCTCCGAGTATATGTGTGACCCGGTACTTGGAATTATTAGTGAAGTGTTTGAGAGTATTTTAGATAATTTCTTGTAACGTTGTTCGTGAGATATGAACAGAATCAGCCGAATGCCCATTGACCACTCTGTGTGAGACGAGATCGGTATTCTAAAATGACAGTGAAGCAAACGAAGTTTAATGTTTGATTCCGCGATACTGCGCTTTGCTCGCGCGATCTGATGCCATTTAACAAGATATATCCCGGGAGCGCAGCATGTCCGCGGTAAACGATATAACGCGTGATTTGTATGGACTGAAGCTCCCCGCCCGACGGAACAATCCCTCTCGTTATCTGGATCGAGAGCTGCGCTCCTGGGGTAAACGGTGCGCGCAGATTAGATACCGCTCTATAAATATGTAGCGGAGAGACTTCCATATCATTTTCCTATCTCATATTCAAATCAAAGTTCTCCATTTGAATTGGCAAATCCCACTTTACATCATGGCGGACACGCAGCGCTGCATCTCGGGGTATGTAGGTTAGGTATTGCAAATTGGAAATACATTTATTCGCGAATTATTCAGGTATAAACAAATCGCGTTGTATAAACCATTTTAAAAACATAAATTTGTAGATGAATATCAATATCAAATAACCGAGATAAACGTAAATCTCAAATCTTATATTATTTATTAAACATAAAAGATAATAAATATAACCCGAATATCTCATTTACTCGTGACCCGTAAGTGTCTCCTAATCCCAGGGGTGAGCAACACACGAGTAGATGAGCCCGAGACAGCAAACACTCGACCGAGACGGTCAACAAAATCAATAGCTGCCGTTGCCCAACACAACATCACATCTAAAACTTTTGGAAGTTCTAAAAGAATTATGGAGAAAGAATGATGTCATGCATCATAAGACGGCGATAACCACAACAGCAATAGTAGGTACATCCCATATTTGCATCTCAAAACTTCCTTATTCATCATACTTTAATATTTGGAACGTTTTAAGGTTACATTTCCTTTTTCAAATGACATTTCATTTTTCTGAAAGCGAACCATCAGACTTTAAAATGACATACAGAAATCTCATCTATTATTTATTGATTTGGCATTATCTTTGTCATTCCTGACATGATTGATTTATACAAGTGTTTTATTTATATAAAAATCTGGCCCAGTCAATACTTAGAAACAAAACAAATTAGTTAAACAATCAAATAAAAAGTTAATTTGGTTTACGTTACTTAATATAATATATAAACAGCGAAATTGAAACTTATCGTGTCCAATACGTAATTGTTCTCGGTCAATATAAAAGCTTTTTAAAATTCCTTTGTAGGCATTGAACAAAAAGGGCGTACTCCCACTGATTAACTGACATATTTTTTTATTAGAAAGTCTGTATGTCTTGGTATCCAACAAATGATGTTTTTTAAAATGGGAAGAAATTTTTTCAAATACAAATTTATTTTAACCACATTCTAAAATATATTTTTCGTCGATAGATGCGACCTTCCTCCATCTTCTAGTAAGATTCCTCGTTTATGAAAACTCGTAGGCTTTCACGCAGTTATACTCTGCTAGTGGTTTTTATTTAACTAACGCTATTAAATGTTATTTTATCTAAATATGGCTGCTTAGATCTAAACAAAGGAGAATCAGATGATGCTAGATTTCCATCCTAGCACGTTTATTTAATCTCGCGTTCTCTTTGTTCTTACGCGTGCCATTTTTTCTTCTTAACTTTAATTCGTGTTTCAGCCTTAAACCGTATTCCCGATTTTTTAGTGCATTCTTGAATATTGGATCATGAGAACCGTCTTGTTAGCTGACTCTTGAGTTGACATCTTCGGACAAACCTCAACTTCTGTAGCAATTCGATCTTTAACGACAATTTTAGGTGTTTCACTTTAAGATACTAAAATATCCCAATTTAAATTTCATAAACATTTTTGGCATTGACGAATATTAAAATGTCAGTGTATGATCCTGGTTGCTGAAATTTTAGTGAAACTTATGTTGACTGGGATTTTTGAATGGGCATCTTATAGTTTTATGCGTGGAAAATATTCGGAGAGAAAAAATACGCCAAACAAGGCACAACATTGGTCGGGAATGGCCAATAAGCCGAAACAGCTGTCATATTATTTTAACGCTTTAAGCAAACTTGCACAATTTCATTTAAAATAAAGTAGGTAACATCATATTTTTGGATACCTACATAAAAATAACTGACAGAAAATGCTATTGATAAAATCTTGAAATATTTTTCAACCATTCGCGCAAGTATTCAATTAATCGTTAATTAGTTTTAAATCGTATTTTTAATGAATATTACGAAAACAGAAGTTTGAGGAAGTCCCACTTCGCAGAAGTTTCCCACGGCTTTGGGCGGCGGCTGTGTTCTGTAGACTGTTCTGTGTACCTACAGCTGCGCTCTTCACACGCGGGCAGAGCTCCCTAATACGATCATCGAGAGCCGCTCGGCTCCCAGCAGCTCGCCTCAGCGACCAGCTCCGCGACCAGCTCCTCAGCGCTGGTGCCCGTGGCAGGCTAATACAACACAACGATCGGTAGGAGGGACATAAGCAAACATTTATTTGTTTCGTTATATATATAATTCATGAGAAATCATTATACTGTAGCGAGACTGTGTACCTGCGTAAAGCATACATGTTATCAAACAACGATGTCACGCAACGCCTTCAGTCAACCGTAATAGCAAACTGTTACGCATGCAATCCAGCGTTATCTCTCTAGACAATTCTACAACATTCCATCTATTAGTAAAGTACTACGTAGAATCATCTAGAACTTCCACAGACTCCTCCTTACTTGTAGAATAAACCTGTTCAAGTAATTAAGCTATAAAAGGAGGCACGCGACTCTGGCTCAAGAAATTCAGTTCGTGATGACATCCATAGCGTAAAACAGTGTGATTAGTGATTCGTGATATTACAAAACGCGGTATTAGCGAGCAAACACAGTGCGACTATCAGCGAAACAGCGCGAGTGAAGGAAAGAATAAACCGGGGCGAGAAGTTTCTACGACTGAAAATTGAACGGAGTTTACATGAAGTGATCTTTGCAATAGACAGCATTTATTAGTGCGGATTAAGTAATAGTTCAATAATAATTGTATGAAATATTCAGAAGACATTTAGCGACTGCAAAATTACGAACGGTACTACAATTATTTAACTCGGGTTCTGTGACTTTGGTAATAAATTAAACTAAATTAATTCCCTGTGTTTCCATTTGCCTCTCAAAGCCACGCCCCGTGTCAATATTTTTATCGATTTTTAGAATCTATGACTAGGTGTGAGTTTTTAAACTATTAATATTCAAACAAATTATAATTAAATTATTATAATTCTATTTCTCTGTCTGTTCTCTGCACAATCTCACATTTTTCTCTATCTCAAAAATCTTTACACAATATTGATGTTTAAAATATGTTATGTTAATATTTTTATTAATCAATTAAACAAATAAATAGTATTCTTATAAGGTGTAATAAACCACCGCGATATTTATAATTTTTTTTTTGTTTTATCTTACAGCTTCAAGTTCTAAGAATAATTTGAGTGATTGTTTTTTCAAAAACTCCAAAAATTGGCTGAGTTATAACAATTGAAGCGTCGTAGATGATTTTTCAAACGAATTACCAGATTCTTGGAGATGGTATCTCAAAAATAATTATGCTGATTTTGTTCAAATTTTGCACATATCTTACGAATAATATTATCTACGATGTAGCGTATGATTTTTTGATAAAATGCACCATTTGCTTACAGTGAATGAAGCATTTTATTTTCGAATTTTTTTTAAAATTATTTTCAAACTGCTCCCTTTTGCACAAAAATCCTCTTTTTTCGATACGTTATATCATTAATATTACATTGTATTATAAGAAAATAACTATCTTTTCTACTTCAGTCAAACTGTGAGAATCTCCCCAGCTCTATGAGATTCCCACGTCGCTAGGGCATGGACCTTTTCGGTACAGCATATAACTTCGCCATTTTGATATTTTAAAATAATTTGTTTATGAAAAATATTAACCAATATATACTTACCTTAAACAATGATATGTGGTAGAATAAAAAATGTTAAATACTCCCAACTAAATTAGATGCGATATTACACATTTCACATTAGACATTACAGATTTCGCGTTTTAAAAACAAAATAATATTTCGGCTGCCTAATTATAACTTAATTTTTTATTGCTTTATATTTCAACATGCTATTATATCATAAAATATTTTTTCTCGAGGAAGTCGAGGGAGGGGGCCTAACAATAACTACTAATTCAGAAAAGAGTAATGACATTTTAGCTTTAACATTTTTCATTAATTAAGAAAATTTGTTATGAAACAATTTTACTCTTTTTTAAACACACATTTTCTATTACTTCATTATCTATATTTTTTGGATAATTACCTCTAGGAACTTACATATAAGCACATACCATACCTATACGTTATATGAGCTCCATGGTCCCACTATTGTAGTCGTCCACTGCCAATCCATGTAATTCCATTCCTTCAGTTTTTGGGCAGATCGGAGAATCTTGTTATGGTGGTCCACATGGATGGAGAGGACGGTGAAAATTGGCCTGACCAATTAGAAAAAGTAACAGATACCTACATTTTTGCTGATAGCTTCAGATTTGCGGATGTCGAGAAAAGCGCAGGAGTACACTCAAGTCAGGGATTTCTAAGAGATCACAATCCTCAATCGTGAGGGACAATTTCTATCATAAATATACCAGTTTTTTCCCTTCTAAAAATTGTTATGAAGAATCAATATAGAGATAACGGGGTAAGTAGTGAATGACGTCACAAAATGTAAATCGTAATGGTGCGAATGTTTCTTGACCGTTCGTTGAAATTTTATGCACTGAACTTTCAGGGAGGCGGGAAGAAGCAGTGAACGATCGCGTTTATATTTTATGATTATCATTCGAAGTTTATCATTCAGAGTAGATACAATGAATAAGTAGTTTAGAAAGTGATATTCCATAAAATATTAGCGCGAACAAAGAGTCCTGTTATTAATATTTAATATGTGTGCTGATTATTAAAAAATATATTTATATTTATCCAATTCACCGATTGGTGTTGCACGGCCTTTCGAGCAACAATTTTGTGACCGCGGTGCTGCCATATGGTTGCCTCGTCCAAGACGTAAAAATTACGTAAAGAGAGCAATAGATAGTTGTGTCCCGTATCACTTTTAAATAACTTTTTGTCCAAAAGACTAGGCGAAGAGGACGAAGTAAGACGTTTTACATTACACCTTTAAGAGAGGAATAATATTATATAAAAAATAAACTTTTTCCATTGGTATTCAATGTTTAAATTTGTGTTTGCCATCATATCACATACGTACTTATAAAAGAACTAATAATACCTATCTAGTCTTTGTAAGATCTTCAGATTTTTCTATAAAAATAGCACAATACCATTATTACGTACATAGGTACATGTAGGTACGCAATATTCTATACGCACTTAAAACATGTATTATTATAATTAAACTAAATACTTACCACTACACCTTTGTGTAGTGGTAAGTTATTTACACTTTCTCTAGGACAGAATGCCACACTCTTCTATCCTGGTACACCATTCTAGCCTCATATTATTTCTTATATCTTCTCGTGCATGTGCTTCGTCGTTGAAACTTTTAACAGAGCCGTCCTCAAATATTTGATTATGTCAAATCTTTCGTTTAACTGACTTACATTTTTATCGTACAATACTTTTACCTATAGTAGTTGCTTTAAGAAAATATAATTATTTTATTATTGTAAATCGATTATTTAAGATATTAATTTAAGAGAAAATACGAAGTATGTTAAGACTTATATAATTAGGGTAAGAATATGGGACCAAACCTTTATACTAAAAAAAATTACATAAACCTCGGATCACGAATGCAAACTTCGGTTCTCAGTATCATTTTTGAGAGAGAAGCATTGACTCTTATTTCAAAAATTGCGACATAAAGCATTTGAGATGCGGATTAATAGAAAAATGCTTAGGTAATAAAAGCCGGATACGAAATAAGTAATACGAAATAATAATAAATAATACGAAAAGAGATGTCATCGTTTGGATAAATTAAAAAACTAACCTATAAAAACCAAGTTTTTACAAAACTCCCTTTCTCATTTTCGGGTTTCGTGTCTACCAGATGCGTCGGGGTATTTTCATACAACTTATTGAGTTGTATGAAAATATCATTAAAAATTTGAAAAATCCAAAATTATACTTTATTTTTTTGTTTTTTTAACGAAAATTTGATAGGTCTTCTTGATCGTCGCCACGAGTCTGCTTGCAAAGTTTCAGCTCGATTAGATCACGGGAAAAGGGTTAAAAATCGATCCAAAGTTTTCTCGTCAGACAAGCAAACAATCAGACGCCACGAGTTAAAAGAAAAGGAGTAAAAAAGTGGTATTTAAAAAACTACAAATTTGTAAATTTTTACAGTAACATTTGTGGTAAGACGTCTAGCGACTTATTAAGATATCTATTTACTCATTTTATACTCTGTTGCTTTCTTCTGTACTATTAATTTTAATTATTTTTTCTTACAACCTCACAATTTATAATATATTTATATATTTATATCTGTAAATAAATTGTAGTAAACCTGGTTAACTTTGCCTGTCTTGACACAGATTTCTGTAGTGAGATCTGTCTCACCTGCCTACATAGTCTAACCAAAATTTGTATAATTTTAATATAGAAATAAATAAATAAATCAGATCTCATTATGCATGGAAGGATTACACGAACGGCAATGGTGTTGACAGTCTTCTATAAAGTTTTACCGGGCTACAGAAAACTATTTGATGATAACCAAGATAATAAATAGTCAACGGATAAGGTACTACATACGAAATATAGCTAATATTTCTCCTATTGGGTTACATATTAGGTATATACATATGTCTACTTTTGCAATTTTTTAAATGGATTTTATGTAAAAATAAATACGACAAGGTAAACAACGTACAAACCAAAACCAATACTAGCAGTTATTTATTTAGAAGAAAAAAACCTACAAAGAGCGAAGAGTAAACATTAGAAAATTGTGGGTTTTCACGCCGGTCAGGTAATGATGGAAATAATTCTCTCATGACTGTAAAAACTCGTACCAGGGGCGAAAACAACCAAAGCCCATAAATTTATCATTAGCTTTAAATAAAACACACTTTTATAAAAATATCATAATTTTATTAAATATTTTCAGAAAGCATCCTTCGTTATCAGAGAAAGGTTTCAAATTATTTATACAAAACAATTATTTACAAATCGTTATATCTCGTTTAAAAAAAAATAACGACAGGTATTTTAATAATATTATATTATATTATGGGGGTATTTTATACCTACTCTGTTTTAGTACGATCACAATTATCCAACAATTTTTAATTAGGTTTCTCTGGGGAATATTTCATGTGACAAGTTATTATAGAATAATACTCATTCTCATTAATTTACATATATATTCAAAGCATACATGTCCGAAAATGGTCATGGCTTGTGGAAAATAATTGAGAGGACCATAAAACGCTGAAGAATGAAACTAATCTTATGAATTTATTCATTTTCTTCATTGTAAAATAATTGATATCAAATATATTAATATCAAAACTCACTATGGGTAGTATTACAAGCACATATATGGGATTGGAGGTTGTCGGTTGTCACATTTTAACAAAACTAATAAATTTAAATGTCTCACTATCGACACTGAAAAAATATTAAATAGATGAATTGCGAGTACATCACCGTTTTATGTTTTATGGCACATTCCTTTAAGAATTCACTAAAACATACAAAATGCAGATTTGTAAAGCATTTCAACTTCTTGATTAGATAGATCGTTGCGCGATAAATAATGAAGTAGCAGAAGAGCGCTCACTTTAAGTTCATCATTTCGCGAAATAAAGTTGCGAGCGAATAAAATATCTTCGGGAAATTATTTTGCACCGTACGAATTGCGCGCGTAAAGAGAACATCTTCGAGAGTTATTTACAAAATAAAATTTAGTCAATTCACGCGGCAGAGTTATTCGAAACACTCGCCAATAATAATATTATGTCACGCAAATGTTTGTCACGAAAAATATTTTTATTCAAAATGTACAGTTAAAATTTGCATTAGTACGCCATTCAACGCCATTTACAATTTTTATTTCGACTTCACGTAGAACCGTACTTTGTACATAAGTATTATTAATTAATTACATATACTTTTTAAATTCTACCGATTCTTTACAATACAATAAATACCTAACCGACTAACTACATCCTGCACACCCTATAAATACATCACTTTGATAAACGAAAAACGTCGTTCATTTTAAACGATCCGATTAAAAAACCGAAGTAAATGTTCGGAACCAGATCTATAGTTTATCCGAGAATATAGCTAGAAATGTCATTAATTATCGACCACTGTAGACGACGCTAACTGAACTCCGCGAAGAAGGGGTCGAAGGGCGACAGCGACCTGTCGGGGAAGTCGGGGGAGAGCGGCGCGCGGGGAAAGTCGGGCGACAGCGTCAGGTCCGGAGACAGCGTGAGGTCCGGGGAGAGCGTCGGGTCCGGAGACGGCGCCAGGTCCGGCGACAGCGCGCGGCACGAGGGGCCCGGCTCGGCCAGCGCCGCGGCCAGCGCGGCGATGTAGCGCGCCGCCAGCCGCAGCGTGGAGATCTTGGTCATCCTCTCGGCGGCCGGCCCGCCCGGCGCCTCCGCCCCGCCCACGCACCTGCGCAGGGCCTCGAAGGCCGCGTTGATCTCCCGCATCCTCGTCCTCTCGCGGGCGTTGGCCGTCCGGCGGCGGTACTTGCTGAGGGGCGGCGCGCCGCCCGCCCGGGTCGCGCCCCCTGTCCCGCGCCGCTCCGAGCGGGGGCGCAGCCCGTACCCCCCGCTCCCCGGGCCCTTGTCCGAGCGGTTGTTGTTGGCGTCGGGGAAGAGCCTCCCCTTGCCCGAGGTCTGCAGCGCGACGTTCGATTTCATTTCACTTTTAAACGCGCGAATATTCGACGCGCTCCGTCAGTTCCGAACGACCATCGCGCTGCCGATCGGAAAAGTTTCGCGCGACAATATCGCGAATGTCAGTTTTCAGTCAACGGGGGTAGAAAGACAAACTGGTCTACCCTTCGCGGTCCGACATCGTTTTATTACATCACCGCGAAATCCAGTCCACAATACATCTGCTTAGTCCCTTTTTATTCGAAATACACCGACATCTCGCGATATTTTTTAGATTTTTAACAATTTATAAAACGGCACTTCCCGCGATTTTCGAAAAGAAAAATGTCCGGATAAAATGAAATAATGCGTTACATCAAAATTCATATTTGGGTCGGATAATTTGTTTAGCGCGAAATTGAAAATTCGCGGGAAATGTCCCAAACAGTCGGATAAATTAAATTTTCCGTTAAATGTTCGCGTCTCGTAAAATGAAACGAGCTCGTGGACCCGCTTAGCCCGACGCGCTCCGCGACCGACTGCCGACTGCGGACTGTCGGGTGCTGGCGGTGCCGGGTGCCGGTCTGCCGGCGCGGAGGACTCCTCGAGGCCCGCGCGGGGGCGGACTCGCCGCTCACCCCGGCGCCGCCTTTCTTCTCAGCCTCCTCGTGGTGAGCGAGTTCGGCGATCTCCCGATCCGATCCGGCATTGTTCGAGGAGAGCGGCGGATGACTAAATTTCCGATTGAATACATTGTTCCTCTGCATTTACTAATACGACTACGTAGTCAAATTATTTGCTATTATTTACCAGTATTTACAATTGTAAATACTGGTAAAAAAGGAATTTAACAAAAATTGGAAATAATATTTCCTGGCGTATCCCTAGTGTAATGCAAGTATTCGGATGAATTTCATTACACACAATAAAGTATATTGCTCTCAAAATTCCGTAAAAACATCAATTTAGATTTTCTCATTAGCGACATCTGTGGGGATTTAGGAGAATGAAAATGGCTTTATACAGGCCGCATGGAAAAGGCGCTTACAACTCATATATGAAAGCTTTCCACGCAATTTGAACATATATACAACTTCCAAAAAATGAATAAGCATGGTATATTCTATCATGGGTGGAAATGGCGAATGTTACAATTGTGTAAAGTGATCACTTAAGCCAACCATAATAAAAAGACAGGTCATAAGTCCTGTGGTACACCCAAAATGACTTCTATACCTACTTTCCCATAATTAATACAGTTTCGTCTCTGTGAGATATCTATAATATACACTAATTGATTAATAATGTCTCTGTGACATAAATCCAGCATTGTTCTGAAAGATTTGAACAAACTCAAAATATTCTGAATTAATTAGTTAATTCGCTGAAAAAAAGGCAGGTTTTCAAGATTTAATTTGGCGATACAAATAGTGCTAGTTTATTTATTTAATTTTTATATAATAATGCATTATTTATACATTATTTAAAAAAAATTTCATTGCATTAATTTATATATTATTAAAAAAAAAATTCATTGCATTCACATTTAAGCGAGTGGCAGTGAATCTCCGGAGGCGCCTCGAAATAAAGTTGTTTTACGGTGTGTACATCATAACTCGAAACAAAAAATCAAAATGCCCTTGTTAAATAAGATGTTTCTCGAGGTAACGCCATGAAGATTTTTTTTAAGATTTTTCAATTTTTGGTAGCATTTGGAAGCCAAAACATCGATTTTCGCTAAAAGAAATCGGCCAATTTGTTACTGTCAAATTATTAATTATTTTTAAAAAGCCCACGGCGTTGCCTGGTGAATTACGCGAAGAAGTAGTGTACAAAATTTCAAAACCATCGGTCCAGTAGATTTTGAGTTATGACGTACACGGATTTCAAAAATGCCAAGTTTCAGTAAACGCTTTAAAGTTTTGCACAATTTAAAATTAAAATTCGACAATTCTTTTATACTTACACATAATCATCGATGCCAGTTCCATACAGCAAAGAGTTTTCATCAAGAAGATCTAGAGCATCTTCTTGTCTCAAAACTGTTCCAATACAATAGCGCATCCGGTAATCATCAGGTAAGCACGTCCATCAGATGAGCAGGTATAGAAAATCACTCAAATGTTCATAACTTCGTCAATTTTGCTCCGATTGGTTTGAAATTTTGACACAATATTTTTGCTACGGTATATATTCATTTAACAAATTAAAAAAAGGAAAAAATAAAAATAAAATACCTTCCCCCCCCCCCCTTAAAATATGGTATATCAATATTACATGACATTTATTTTTTGGGCTTTTTTTATTGTGTCTGACGAGGGAGCCTCAGTTCTTATTCTGTAAATAATATATTAGCGTATGAATTATTTCATATATTTATGTGGGTGCTAATAATGATAGAATATATAATAGGAATTTTTTTAATGAATTTTTTAATTGTGAACGGTTCATGAATGCATGTTTTAATTTTTAAATTTTTTCAGTACGATTATTTATACGGCCGTATCTCGATGGGGAGATTGTTTAG
Organism: Agrypnia vestita; assembly: GCA_016648135.1. Lineage (NCBI taxonomy): Eukaryota > Metazoa > Arthropoda > Insecta > Trichoptera > Phryganeidae > Agrypnia > Agrypnia vestita. The sequence goes on from JADDOH010024479.1 coordinate 37,076, forward strand.
TAGCTCATGGATTTGTAAATGTAATGGTTTTGCATTTGCGTTGTTTTGAATTTTGTTGTAATTATTTGGTTATTTTATCTTTATACATTTTTATTAAAGAAAACTTGCTTTATTGTATATTCTAAGTTTGGTACTGGAAACAGTTTGTACCTATATATCATTTGGTTGGGAAGGTGTTTTTTTTAAGAATTACTTAAATAATTAATCTTTGCACAATGACTACTGGATTAAGGTTTTTTTTATACGTTCCTCCCCAACCAATGATGCCGTTCGTAAAGAATGGTAAAGAGTTGGTAGAGAAGTCTGCGGCTCGAGCGGTTGCATCTCCTAGAAATAAGCGTGTGCTTTTTCGTAGATACTTCCTGTTATACGTTTCCGTTTCCTTTACGAAATTAGTCCGTTAAACTGAGCGTAAAGATGTTTCCATCCATTCCATCAATAAAATAATATATTCTATGCAGGAGTGGTATAATACATAGAACCTTCAGAAAAAGAAGAAGAAAGCAAAAATTTCGTATAGAAATGTCAAATCTTTAATAAAAAAATTCAGTATAATATATTTATTCATTCTCGCAGAGAAAATCATAAAGTCGCGTGAAATAACTCAAAAAAATGGTTTCGAATCAAAAAGGTAGCAAAGGTACCATTAAACATACATAATATGAATATATATAACATAAAATAGCCTTATATTTGAAAAGTATGTATATGGCAAATGAACATTTCAAACAAAATCGCTTCATTTTGGATAAATTTCTTTTCCAACCAATTTTTTTGTCAAATCAATAAAATATATGTTGTACATTATTTTTATCGAGCAGTCTTTTCCTAAACCAAAATTATCGTGAGATATTAGAAATCTAAATTCGACACAACCCTCTTCCGACGCTTAATGTCAAAGTTGAATCTGCCGAATAAAATTAATAAATTCGAAATGGAAACATTTTTTCATTCCTACTTCCTGTTACACGTTTTCGTCGCATTCACGAAATTACTTCCATAAAACGAGCGTAAAGTTGTTACACTTCAAAAATAAGATAATATTTGGGGTATAAAACCAAAGGCAGCAATATCCAAAAAATATAAAAATATTTTGAAAGCCCTCACCGAGGATTATTAATTTAAAATGTACGTAATCGAAGATTTTATGTGTGTATCCCTTCAAAAAACCTGTTTTCTTTAAATTTATAAACTATGCACGAATTCAGTACATTATAAATTAGTAATTAGTAGAGAGTAGCTTGTTGGTCTTGTGGTTAGGACACTCGCCTCGTGATCCAATGGTCGCGGGTTCAAATCTCAGCCCATACTAGCAAGTTAGTCCTATTTTCATAGCACAAGCGTTTAGCTTAGTTTGAAAATAGTAAGAATATTGATGTGACACGTATTCCGTGTTCGCATCTCTATTTAAAAAAAAAAAAAATCCTCGGATATTGCTGCCTTTTATTTTGTATCCCACATATGACACAAAAAACAAATTTACAAATCTTAATTGCCTGCACCATGTTGCTTACACTAATTGTTTGTATAATCTTATAAGTTTCTTAACGATTAAGGTCTTAAATTTCTTTTTTAATATTTTAAGGGTTTGACGGTTCCATCCCTTCCTGAGAAATCGGCGATTGGTTAACAAGGCTTGCATTATTTTGAAATGTATTAAAAAAAACGAGCGAGTCTTACAGTAGTCGCATATGATGCGTAACATTTGACATCTCACAATTAAAAATATCAATTGAGCAGCGACAGAAATTAACATCGAAACTGAAAAAATCTAATACCTATATATTTATTAATTAGTAAATACAAGTAAAGAAAATGTATGTGCATTTATTTATTATTGAATTTTGCCGCACTAGGTAGGTACTGTATAATATCTATATACGCATTTTGTTTAGAAATGTATTTGGTCAATTATTTATTTTCAAAGATGGCGTAGTGTGCCACCATACATATTGTATGAAAACTTTGAATAAATATTAAAAAATATCACTTAAATAACACAAAATTTGAGAATGTAAATCATTAAGGATAGGTATTATTTACATTATTTAAAATAAACTATTTATTGGATAGTTTGAAGATATAGGCCAAAATATATCAAAGTTACAACATCCACAGGCTTGACACCAGACATGTGGCATATATTATATACAAAATCAAAAGCATTGGCTTTTGGAAGTGTGCGTCTTCGCTGTGATGGCATTTGCTGGACATTGATTTGTTTATAAACGACGATTTATTTTTAAACGCGTGGAGCGCGCGCTTGCCGGTTACATGAAAACGCGTGCGTCTTATTTCATGTTACGCATTTCCGTCCATTTTCACGAAATCACAGCCACAGATTGCAGGAAAGCGAGAGGAAAGATTGTTACACATCAATAAATTATACTTCCCATTTAGACATTTTTGATGGCATCCCCTCGTGGGCGTATTAAGAGATGCCATCAATGCTAACAATTCAATTAATAAACTTCAGTCCAACTTATATGCAACTTATCCAGAAAATGGAGGAGGGCGCCCCAATCGATATAGTGTTGCCCACAGTCTAAAAATTATCACATTTTTAGGGAATTTTATCCATTTGTTTTATCTTAATCAAGTTATTAAGCGGAGACGACAGACAAAAACATAAAATGCAAACGTACTTAAATACATTCGTTAAGGATCGTGACCTCCATGTTAACTCAGTAACACGTGAAGATAAAAATCGGGTTACGGCCGGTTACATCTACTTGGTTTATAGTAATCTTTCGTTCACAGCATAGGTTTTTGCGTTTTCCACCAATCAAACTACCCGTTTTCTTAAAAATCTACGCTTTAAACGAATTATTACCATAACTAAGTTTTTGCAACCGGTCCTTAAGTGTGCGTAAGTGCAGGGTCTTCCAAAAACAAGAGAAACATTTAAAAACAAATTAAATATTAGTACTATAGTATCGGATAAATCGTAGAGATAAAACATACAGCACATAAATAGCCGTTTATTTACCAATACCGTGTATATCTAATAGAAATGCGAGTAAGGCCCGGTTGTTTCAAATTCGATCAAAGTAAGCGTAGAGTTTAAACTGAAATTTTACGTTCTCCACCAATCAGACGATCCGTTTTCGTAAAAATCTATGCTTTTATCGACCGCTTACTTTGATCGAACTTGAAACAACCGGGCCTAAATGTATAAAATTCATGCAGTTTTCGCCTGATGACTCGCAACACAAAGTTATCAACAACAATTTTTCCACTAATCCTTGTTTTTTCTGGGTGTAGATATTTTTGTGCAAAATTTCCTGGACGCATTACCCTCTTTAAGAATTTTGTAAATTGCCCATTCAGAAATACCTGAAAAAATGGAATTGTAAAATAAATATGGAATTATGGAAAAATCATTATAACGTCATTGCAACACTATCCTGATAAGGTGGTAATGCATCTATGAACATAAACCAACATAAACGTAATCAAACGGTATAATTGAGGCTTTGAAACGTTGTTTCTTTTCAAAAAACTTGTGCATTTTCAGAATAATTTCTCGAGTCTCTATAACTTTCATTGTATTTTTCGTCATAATAGCACTAATAGATAACAAATCAATTGGATCAGGACGCAGCACCGGGGCATTGTTGAATATGCAAATGAAAATTGTTAATTTTTATGTCGAGAACCGATGACAAACGGATGTCCGGGATCACTGATATTTTGTCGTATTCTGAAATAAGCAATATTGGTATTTCTGTTTCTTGACAGTTATTGTATAACATCGTAATGCCATCAATTTTGAAGTTTGGCAGGTTTGAAATTAATGAAATCAATAAATTAGAAAGCTTATTATTCATACTTGTGAATAATTTAACATTTGTTTACATTTTAGAGGCAATCGAAGTCATTAATTTCAAATCCATGAAACTCAAAACGTCAAAATTGGAGACATTACAATTTACAATATTATACAATAACCAAATGTCAATATACAGAAATAGCAATATTGCTTATTTCAGAACACGTTCGATTGCATTCCTTAATGGGCACATTTTTATTTCGAGCTTGAGCACTAAAACACCAAGTTCCATCCTAATTACACTGATAATAATTTATATTATGATGGCATATAAGCACTGAGGATGCCAATAAATGGTGAAATAAAATTTAATTTACTATATTTATAATTTTTTGCAAATCTTTCCTTATTTGTAACTGAATGTTTGTTGTGTGGAAAAATAGTCTTAAATGAAATGAGTATAAAGATTATTTTTGCGTGAATAATAAATTCGATACCGCGATGAAATTATCTTATCTATGGCAATGACTAGCGCACAAACCAGTAGAGGTGCTGTTTGTGATTCTTTTCAAGGAATCGGTTCTTTCGACTCCTTGATTCAAAAGGAATCGATTCATTTGATTCGTTCTTTTGAACGATTCGGTCTTAAAATGAGTCGTGTAGGTTCTGATTCTTTTTGAACGATGAATCATGACGAAATCGGTCTTTTAGAGCACCGGGTACGGGTAGGTAGGAGTCGGTCATTTATCAGTGTGTCGGTGAATCCGTTACCCGTTGGTCTCGTTGGGTGTATTAGATCTGTCAAGTGGACACGATAATTTACTTTATGACATCGTTAATGTTTGGTACATTATTTGTATTTTGGTTGGTACTTACGTTTTTTAAGTCGACGCTTAATATATTTGATTTACGCTTTAAGCAAAACGTCTAGACTTTAAAAATAATTAACATTGCTTTGTAAAAATCGAAAATGCTATTAAATAATAAAACACTTTAGCAATAAAATAGTTTAGTGTGGAGAAAGTGTGTAATTGTCATTTTCATATAAAAAATATAACAAAATTGTAGAAATATTGAGAATATAATAACATTCATTGCTTAATAATAATAATTTATAATTAATTACGAAAATACACAAGATTTATTTTATTTTTATTTATACGTTATAGGCGTTAAAAATCAATTTCATTTAATATTAACAAGTACTAAAAATTTTGTTTTGTGTTCTCTTAGCTAAAAATAAAAAAGGAATTAATTTTTTTTTAATTGTAGTTACAATAACTTGACAGAAAAAAACAATCATATTTAAAATGGAAAATAAAATATTAAAATAAAAATAATAACAAACATCAAAAAATACTAAAACGATTTATGTATGATCAAGGTATATTAGGAAATAAACATGTCACATTTAATACATAAAATATAATCATCTGTCACAAAAAAATATTACCTAATTAAAAAGTAAATTTTAAGTCGAAAATAAAACTGTAAAAATAATAACATATACTTGTACATCAAAGTCAATTAAATATTTATGTCGCAAAACAAAATAAAAGGCATTAGCAATAAAATATTTTAGTGTGGAGAAAATGTGTAATTATCATTTTGATATAAAAAATATAACAAAAATATAGAAATATTAAGAAACAAAATAATATTCATTGCTTAAAAATAATAAATTATAATTAATCACGTAAATACAAATCATTTATTTATTTATTTTATTTTTATTTATACCAGTATAGGAGTTAAAAATCAATTTAGCTAAAAATTAATTTATGTATATATATATAAACATAATTAACAAATTCCATAATTTACCAATTGAATAAGAATGTTAAGTTATAAGAAATCTAAACCTCCCAAAAACTAAATAAAATAAATATCTATTTTTAACTTGTCTGCTTATACACAGAACTGTGCATTCAACAGATTGTCGATACCTTAAATAAATACAATACGTTCACGTTACTTTCTGAACGCTCTCCAGTCTCAGCTTGGTGGCAATAAATTATTTTAAAGTGTCAAGCCATTCCAAAGTGGATCCAAGCTTCAGAATGATGGGCCACCATACACACTGTACCTATAGTTGCAAGTCAAATTAATTATCACAAATCAAATTCATTTCACTTGTTATAGATAAGAATGAAGGTTATATTCATGATATTTTTCTAAAACATATTGTCTATCGTAATATTCTGATTAACTTACTTACTTACCATTAATCCGTTTCCCCGTGGGGGTAGGCAGAGAGGATAGAGCCCCACACTATTCTGTCCTGACATACGACTCTCGCCTCATCCACATTCATACATCTTCGCATTATCTTCTGATTAAAATAAATAACAATAACCCACATTTACGTAAAATAACGCGAAAAGTTAAATAAGTATTGATGTTCGCCCTTAAGATAACAAAATCCATACAAAACAAAATATAGTTTAAAACATAAGAAATTACACAAAAAAAGGTAGTTGCTTTACTAGAGAAGGTCTGTTCTAAAACATGTACTGATACAGTTGTTTTTAAGTTTTAAATATTAAAAAAATTAATTTACTAAATATTAAAAACATAATTAAAATAATAGAACATAAAAAATAGAAATAAAACAATTGAGCTTGAATATGGTAAGAAAAAGTAATAAAAGAATTTAACTTAAAGTTGAATATAGAAAAACACATACAATCATCGAACTTGATATAGAAAAATAAATAAAATAAAATAATTTAACTTAGAGATTGGAAACAAAAATATCAAGGTAGCTTTATTATTAAATACAACACATGATTAAAATCACAAACAATTATTTTGTTGTACGTATTTATTTGCTAAACTTTAAAAAAAACTCCTATCACGTAATACTGTGTGTGTGTAACTTTACAATAATTATTTTGAGCGTATGTATCATATTTCGTGTTGAATAAACAATAAACGAGTAAACTCAAACGTATGCGATGGTGAATCACAAATACACCCAAAAAAGAATCACTAACACACGAAAAAATGAATCACTAACACAAGCATAAAGTATTTGGTGGATACACGGTGGATCATTGTTGATCGCGTATTCGTATACCGCGATCAGCACGCACACATGCAAAAAGGAATCGGACGCCGACCCGAAATTGAAAAGAATCAAAGGAATCAAAAGAATCAAACCTTTTGGATCAAAGGAATCGAATCATTTGATTCTTTTAAATGATTCGTTCAAAATGAACGATTCGTTCATACCCGAACACCTCTACAAACCAGAGTTGCTAGGTAAAGAAAAAATTTGGTGACGTTAATATAAAAAAAAATCATTTCATTCACCTCTAGCAATTATTCGCTGTCATCGGCGACACAGACAAATAAAATATCGGCGATTTGTATTTGTATTTTCCGTATTGATGTTTTCCACATTCCTAAATATCTTTGAACTTTGAGATATGCAAATTGACGTGGCTTCATCATTCGCAATTTTTTACTATTTTTTAGTCTACTAATCGGGTAAAATGATCGGTCGAACTTTAAAATTTGGATCGGTTCTGTCTGTTTTAGTCCTTTTATGGGCTGTCTACTTCAAAAATGACGATACCAACCTGTTTAAAATTACTTCGATATCTGATAGTTTTTTGAGAATTGAAAATAAATATTTGGTTGGAGAAGGCGCGCTGAAACCGAGGGTCGCCGTGGGGTACGGAGCCTGCTACGACATCTTCGCCAATGCTGTCCCGCTGCTGAAGTACGAGGAGCTGGAAGGAGAGCCGGAACATTTCGACGATATCTCGACATTTCCTGAATTAGTTAAAAGTTTTGCCTACTACTTCAGACATGGAGCTGCGGCTGAGTGAGTATTACTTTTAGTTCTGTTTAATTCTTAAAAACGTGAAAATAAAATTTTGTAATTGATTTTTTAATTATCTTTATTGTAATGAAATGTAGATATTTTATAATTTCAATAACAAGAGATTAACTCCTGATTGTACAGGTCACCTTCATAAAAAAATTATTTGTTTTGTTATATACTTTTATCTTGTGTAGAGATTTTATCTACATTAATGTTGTATATTTACTTTAAAGATTAGCATTTTTATATATAGGTATTATATGCATAACAACTGAAATATAAAGAAACAAAACTGCCAAATGCAACCAACGAAATTGAGATAAACATATAACCTTCAGTTTGTGGCAGTTTTGTTTCTAAACCCTCCCCTCATAAAGTATTTATTTATAATAGATGTACATATTTTTAATATTAATCAATGTTCAAAATAGTGAAAAGTGAATGAAATCTTTCTTCATTTGCTAATCAATATATAAAACTTCAAGAGTCAAGTTACATATATTTGTTTCATTCACTCTTACTAGAAAAACTTTAATTCTTATCTGATACTCAATTCCAATTGTGGTACCATATCCTTTCAGACGATACATGTCCAATGGGTCCCTGTTTGACGAGCTTGTGGCTTTCGCAGAGAAGGATCCGGACGCCCGTTGGGCTGTGGGCGGTAACGCTCCTGTTATGGCTTCCCGCTTTTTGCTGGAAGGCTGCGATGTACTGCTGGGTGCTAAGATGACCTCACGTCTCCAGCGGGCTCTTCCCGAAGGCCTCCGCGCCGTTGGAGGTCACCTGGTGGAGAAGGATGATGTGCACCTGATCTTGGAATACAAAGCAGACGCTTCCTGGGGCCCCTTTACAGCCCCGAGGGCCAACAGATATATTCTCCATAATGATGAGAATAATCCCATGGTCAGTTCCCTGGAGCCGTTTGGGGAGATTTTGACCAGTTTTCATCCCAATCTTCTGGTTGTTAGTGGATTGCAAATGATGGATAGCTATCCTTTCCCTGCAGGTATTTATGTTATAATCTATTCTTCCATTTCCCTCTATTTTTCAGCAATGTTCTATTCGTAAAAGTATACAATAAATCGGTAATAATGCAGAATATAAATAGTAGAGTGTGCAGAAGCAAGCTTTGTGGATACAAATCGTCTTTTTATAAAAATTTAAGCGAGAAATCCATTTCTCTTCAATATGTAACAACACAATTGTATGAAATTGGGACTAGCTTGGTGTTCTACTGGGATTCCGATTCCCACAATTATTGGGCTTAATGAGCCAAATTAGATTCTTTAGGAGCTTTATAGGTATGAAGGTGTGATTTTATAGGTGTGAAATGAATTCGTATTACATAATAACTGGAGATTATTTATCATCGAGTCCATGGCAGAATCGCTTGGGAGAATTTATATATTGTTCAGCAGATGTGTTCTCAAGTTTGGATTAATGGTCAGCTGCTACGTGGTTTCGATATTATTTTATGAAATGGAAGCATGAATGCTTACTGAAGAATTGATGAGGCGATTTGATTTGAGAGGTGGATCTACAGAAAAATACTCAAAATAAATGGATGAACAGAGTTAGGAATGAAGATGACATGCTTCATATGAATAAAGAAAAAGAAGTAATTCAAACAATGAAAATTGGTAAACTTCAATATCTCGAACATGTGACGAGACATCCAAAGAAGTATGAAATCTTGCATCTTATAATGCAGGGAAAGATTGCCATAAGTTGGGGCCCTGGAACAAGTAGAACATCATTGTGAAAAACATGAGACAGTGGTTTAGCCGTACTGTGGAGCTATTCCGGGGTGTATTAAATAAAGTTCTCATAGCCAACATCCGTTGAATGGATAGGGCATAAAAAGGAGATAAATATGCGACATGGTATGCGCGGTGCACAATACTTGTTTTGTCGGAAGCAAAAAACCACTAAATGAGTGGGTGATCAGAGTGAATTATAATCAGCCAGTGATTAAAGTACCAGCGTACGAGGATAGAACTAGTAGCAACTCAGTGTGATAAGAAATGGTGTAATGAAGTGTTCCATAGACAGGCGAGTATTCTAGAAGAAGAAAACACTCACAAGTGGCGAGTGCAAAATTAGATTGAATGACAGAACAGTGCTCCAATTAAGTTTGTATATATGTATCTGGTTTCATTGTGAATAATAAAAGTTTCATTAACTTTGAGTTTTTTGACTTTGTCTTTTGTCTCATGGCAATCAGAGTACCGGATCACTATGGATCTTTTGCTCTTCCATCTTGATGTACTGTAAAGAATTAATGATTAGTAACATGCTGCATGTTTTTTTTTTGACTCCCACCACTGACAATATTTTAGTACTTAAATTGTATTGTTTTAGATATACCAACCAATGGAGTATGTGAAATTAAATCAAATAACACATATAATTTTTATCTCATTTTTTCCCATGTGACCCCAATAAGATGTAAATTTGCCAAGGAAGTGAATATATTAATAATAAATTTTTGGTTCCACTAAACTTATTTGTAGCAGTAATGAATACAGGTACAACAATTTTTTTAAATATTTGGATTTATGTTATAATCATAATTACGTTTTCAGGTGTTCGGGAAAATCGTCTTCAGAAAATTAAAGAACAGATGATCTCGCAGAAACCATCAACGCTGATCCACTTTGAGATGGCTAGTTATGTGGAAGCCAAGTTAATGACAGATTTGACTAAGGAAGTAATTCCTTATTCTGACTCGCTCGGAATGAACGAGCAAGAACTAGTCAATTTATACCACACCCTTAAGTACGGGAACATTAGTGTTGTGGCGGATTCCAATCCCAGAGTCGCCTCTGCTCTGGACCAGATGAGAAATGTATTCAAAATTGTACGTAAAAATAGTGTCAACGTACCCGGAAATAGAAAACTTACGAGGATTCATGTACACACACTTGCCTACCAGGCTATTATGACTGTTAAAGGTTCACCGTGGAAAAAGACCATGGCAGCAGCCGCTAAGGCTTCTCTCACAGCACACCGCCACGTGTGCGGTACTCGCGCCATCCTGCCGGCGCAGGTGCGACTGGTTATGGACGACTCCTTCTCCACTTCGGCCAGCGGGGCTCGCGCTCAGAGAGTGAGCCTGGACCCCCTGCGACCTGTGTCTTGTTGGGAGGAAGGAAGTGATTCCCAGGAGGGCCCGGAAGTGCTACTCTGCGTGGCTCCCGTCCTGGTGTGCACCAACGCTCGCCAGACAGCAGGTGCCGGAGATAACATTTCAGCTGCCGGACTTGTTCTGCAAATTTAAATATTTTTCAACTTGTTATAGTTAAAAGCAATAATTATTTTGAGCTTCACTATTCATTCACAACTTGGGACATAAAGTAACTCTACATATTGGTGTTAAGATATAGTAAAACAAAAACACTAAGGGCCGGTTGTTTCAAGTTGGATTTTCAAAATTATGAAGAAATATGTATGATGTTTTTTACACAACATGATATAATATATGGATAATAGAAATTAATATTGAGATATGCAACAATTATTTTTGTTTTAAAAGCAGCCAGAAATCATATATAAACGCAGTCAGCAGTTACATTATACAGTAGAACCTCGGTAATTCGAAATTCAAAGGACTCAAAAATAACATTTTGGATTATGGTGGAACCCCATTATTTCAAAATTAAAGATAAAATAAGATTGAGAAATTCGCCAAAAATCGTGAAAACTCACGACAAAAATATTAATTTTGTGAAAAACGTGTGTATTTTTGCATATTTCAAGAAATATTTTCGAAAATGCTTTATTTATTATGGTAATACAAAGATCGCAACATTTCTACTACTCGATATTGACATATTTGTTGTTCTCGCTTGCGAAAAAATTGAAATACTTTTTCAATTTTGTCAAATTTAAAAAAGAATCCAATTATGTGATCTATCGATTTATGGTGCTTGGGGTTAAAAATTATTTCGAATTGCGAATTACCGGGATTTTCGAATTATTGGGGTAAATCAACTATGAAATTAACGTTTAGAATTTGTGAGTTTTAAAAATTTCGACTTATGGCAAATTTCGAATGGGGTTTGAATTAATGGAGTTTTACTGTAATAATTTATATAGTTTAAAACCTATTTTTACAAATTGAAAAAATCGTTTTTGAATAATTTGGCAACTACGATTGGTGTAATTTTTTGCATTTAACATAAAACCTTGTTAATTCGAAATTCAAGAGACTGACAAAATTGTATAATACAAATCTTATTTTTTTCCAAAATTTTTTAACTCTAACACAGAATTAGCTAAAACATTGCGATCTTCGTGTAAATTATAATACATAAAATCACATTATTCGCTAAAAGGTGGAGTAAATTTGTTTGTTGTTGACACTTGAGACAATTAAAAGCCATGTATTCACTAGGAGACAAATTGTCCCTCTACATCACGCACGGCATAGTCTATGTGACGTTGCAACGTCGCGCACAACATAGCGGGGCATTTCTACGTGCCGCGGCAACGTTGCCATGCGCACGGTACCCGAGCGAGCTCACGGCGACATCGCGCTGCACGTCAGTACCACGTGGTATGTTAACAAGAGAATGCGCATGCGGTGTATCCGTCAACATTACATTAATGTGGGTAAACGAAATTGTTCTCCAACTCAACGTGCTCTACCAAAGCTGTACAATTTTGTGGGACACTTCAAACCGTGAATATAAAAATAAAATGATGTGAGGGCCAACAGCGTTCCTTAATATTGCCTTGTTTGGCTATGGAAGGCTCGATTATTTGTAATAAATTGTCAAAATCAGTTGTCATTCGAGTGAAATTGACAAATGATGCGTCAGACATTCGAAGATCGCATAGAATATCCATCCTTCTTTCTCTTTGCAGTAAATAATTTCGCACCCACCACCTTTTTCTCCTCTTACGTTTCGCTAAACTCGTTAAAATAAATAGATACGCAGCTGTCATCGTAACCTCATTGGGCGGCAAGTGTATATAAATAAATATAACTTTATTCCAGAATGTGGGGAGGTTCGTGCAATCGCACACATTCCATATAAAATATATACGCAGCTGTCATCATAACTTCATCGGGCGACATTTCCGCGGCAAGTGATATGTGAGTCCCGGTGTGTACACGTCAAATGACCGCGTCATTGTCCCCGAAATATGAGCCTAGATGTTCATGCGACATGCTCCTCGGAATGTTTCGTGATTAGTCGCCCTAGTGAATGCATGGCTTAAAAATTCCAAATATTGTGCAATGTATAAAAATTAGCACAAGTGATATTTAATTAATAAGGTTTAGGACCAACACAAATCATTGTAAAAATCATATTTGTAATTGACTATTTTTCATAATTTATTCACATTGGTTCACTATCAATCCACTGCATCATTTTAGATGACTTGAGTATTGGAATATTGGGGCGTATTATTCTCACACTACTCATTATTGGCATGTGGCCTGTTTTGTGTGTGTACATGGAATTGTCTAACAGCTAGTGATATATATGAGTTGCAGATTGTGAATTTAAAAGATGTTGATTTTGAATTGTATATCAAAAGTGGATTGATTGTTTAAATTTACGATGCAAGAATTAACAATTATTTTCAATTACTAATTAATGGGGGTTTTCCAAATAATAAAGTTATGAAACTGGTTATTTCTACTGTAAAATATATAAAAATGATTGAATCACGCCAATATTTATTTGAAGAGATTTAAATTAACAAGATTCTAGTGTACATCTTGAAGGAATAATATTGGATAGAGTTATTTTTGTGAAAATATAAGTGTGCTGTGTAGCAAAGTCCAGCATCCAAGAATTTTAGTCCCTCATAAACGAGTACATTTCCATAGCAGAAAGATAAATTTGTAAAGATATAAAATTTATAGCTACCTCTAGAAAATAATGGCACCTAGTGTTCTCTGTGTATTTAATGTATAAGTATCGCTGTCTGAGTGCTTGCCCTAACTTGCTTTTCTTTTTTGTGCTTATGTAAGCAGGTTGAAAGAATTTTATTTTAAAGATATGATGTATGTTGTCTTTAAATTCAAATATAATCTAGTCACTTACGAAAGGATATAACTTTTTATTTATTCTGGAAGGAAATAGTCCTTGTAAGCATTTTATGTAAATGTGAATCTCTGTCTGTGAGTTAAAAATGTATAAAATATGAAATAATTTCTGAAATTTATTCCTTCAAGATGCATATCGTATACTGTCGAATCTCAAAAAATTCCATTTTCGTTATACTATCCACAATTTTCACCCAAAAAAATTTCTGTACATTTTCGGAAAATGTTAATAAAAGTTTAATTTTCTTTAATATTTGCTTTTTTGAAACGAAAATTGAATTTTTTTTTAACATTGCTTAAAAGTATAGAGTAAATTGGATGGTTAAGACAGTTAAATGCAAAAAGAATTTTTGCAGATTCCACAATATACGTCGAAATAATGTATACTAATAGTAATTCATTGAGTCCTATTTTAAACATCACTCTTAGTACCTAGTTAGAGTGTAATGAAAATGCTGCCTTCATTTTAGAAGTTTATTAATTTAAAAAAAATGCAAATACATACTACGTTTTTATTCAGAAACATATGTAGTTATGAATAAGATTAACGCAATAAATTTGTTGCATTCTTAGTTTCATTTGAGGCCAAATTTTTATTGTACCCACATAATTGACTTGCATATTCAATGTTGTGTTTTTGATTGATCTTTCTTTACACTTTGTTGACTGCACTGTGTCCATTTTTTGGCTTCTGTGTACTTTACAAATTCTCATCATAGTCATCAAACAGGCTAATTAATAAAACAGAATAAAAAGTCAAATATGTAGACTGTTTATTCATATAAAACTAAAATACATAGTTTTAAAGCTTAAAAAATATTCACAATGCAGTTGTGTACTGTACAGGGCAGGGCACATTTATGTTTTCTTAACAATTAGGATAATATATATTTTGCTGTAGTCCCATCACTCTCTGCCACACAGCATTTAAAAATGATGAAATACTCGTAAATGTAGAATTTGTACAGGAATTTAATGGACTGATTGTAATACGGGCAGGATTAATAAATCATTTTTTATTTTGTGGTTATTAAATATCATCATTTAACCGCTTATTTGTCACATCATTTAAACAAATGCATTCACAATAATCAGTAATGTCTGGCGTGAGTCGCACAGCCTATAAAGACAAAATAGATTCATCACTGGGAGTTGTGGATTTTTAACTAAATATTTCATCATAATGGGGAAGACTTTGCACACTTTTGGGATGAAAATTGAGTTTGAATGATTATTATTGGTGATACTTCTAGGCGGAAATGGAATAACTTTTAAGCACTTCGTAAAGAAGTATTTTGTTACGTGTATGACTCTTTATCTTAGTATGTGTGTAGTCTATCATGTGTGCAGATATATTTTGTGCAAATGAAAAAGTCTAAAGATTTCTGTTTACTCAGCAATATTAAATTAAATCATCTGATTCGTTTTTATGCATTCCTAGTAATTCCAGTAGAATATAATGTTTTTGACTGATATGATTATAATTCCATGATATTGAAACTTTGCATTTCTGCTAAACAATGTAAGTTATATACAAGTTCTAATCAATATTCTAGTTTTGTTGTTTCCTTTTTAATTTTTTTTTATTATGTACTATTTTATTTAATATTACAATTAAATGTTATAAAATCCTTTTTATCTAGCAATTTCTGTAATTTTATTTCAATGTCTCTCTCACTAATCCTTGTCCTTTTATTTCATCCTTGCATCGTCTGTATTCAAAAAAATTATGTGCCTGTATAGAATATCAATATACATGGGAAAAATAGAGATCGTCTAGCAATGCGCGCAAAATTCAGCTGCGATGAGCACCTTTTCTCATAACTTTTGTTGCATTTTGTATGGAAAGAACTAAAGTAAATTGCTCCAATTTGTGAGCTTTTTATAACTGTATGGTCTTGTGATGTGTTTTTCTTTTTCAATAATATTATAAAGTGAACTACAATATTATCTAATAATTATTTTTAAATTGATCAGTTATTTTTCTCACAATTTATGTTTTAAAAGAACTCTTTTTAAAAAATAATTTCTTTTATTAATATTTTTAATATTTAAAGCATTAACTTGTGGTCAGACATTTTAACAAAATGTTATTTACGTTAGTATATAACCACTAAAAATTACTTTTTGTCTAGACGTAACCAGTCTCTTCATCAGGACAACCACTACACTAGCATGTAAATATTACTATACATCACAATCATCGTATTATTTACACACCAACACCTTCACAAAATACTCTTCACATGTGTGTTACTCTAAAGGTCAAAAAGGATTAAGAATTTGAGTAGCGGGGAGAGGGAGACAGGATAGGGTCCATAGGGGGTGTTGACAGATCTTGGGTTTTACCTGATAATTTTAAGTCATATCAGGGATTAGGAGCTGCATGTATGTACCATTCATCACTTTAATGACATTGAAGTGTCAACATTGTGATTCAAGCAGAAATGGCAAAAGATGGAAAATGAAAAAAACTGTTGCCATAAAGGTACTGTGTTGTTGGAATTGAATAATCAGCAAAAACGACTATTCCCGTTACACCTGCAAGACCTTTTGAGTAATCCAGATCATCCTCACTATCGCAACTTCCATGACAATATTCGTGTATACAACTCCGCTGTTAGTTTTGCATCGATGGGTGCCCAAATCGATCGATAACCTGGGCAAGGACCATATTCCGAATACATGAGGATCTATCATCATACCAACCACATGCATGCAGTGTAATGTCAATTTGCACAATTGTACGTTGTTGATTCCGGAATGGCAAATACTAAACGAATGCAATGTTCCGCACACGACCCATCTCAACGGCATACATGAATATTTTTTAATTGTAGTGAAATAATAATGAAAGGCCGTGTGTGTTAAAGTAATTTAAATTATGTAAACAAAAACAGTGCTTGCAAATCCCATTAGTGATAGTAAATAATTATATGACTAATCGCCCGCTGGCGGCTGAGTGCTGTGAGAACAATAGAGCCATCGTAGGCGAACGCTAATTACCCGCACGGGACTAATGAGTCACCGGGTCTATGTGGACAATTAATTGTGTTTATTTTTAATTCTGCCGGACAATATTTAGAATTAAGAATTTTATTGTTTCTGTTTATGTGTTTGATAATTCTGTGTGTTTATGACCTTGTATAATTTTTAAGAAATATGTATGTTTTTATATGTTAGTTTTAGCAATTTTATTTTGCAATTTTTGTATCTGTGTATTTTCTTTGTGAATAAAATGACTGGAATTTGGCAGTCTTATTAATGATGAATCCTGACGGGAGATAAAGAGGTTTGTGCATTTGAGGGAATCTGCAAGAGGCGTATCTTATTTTGGAAGATGACGCCCGATCTCGCGGATCATATATTATATTTAAATATGTTGTTTTACCGTTTTTTTGCTAACTGCGCAATAGATTTTGGAGGTAGTCGCTTGACTACCTGCGTGGTCCAGCGGGGGCCGCAGCATTTGCCCGCAAATAGATAGGGCGATTTAATGGTCCAGACGCGAACGGTACGTGGAGAGCCTGCCCATGACGCTTCGCAGAAAGTTCATGAGATGAACTTGATAAAAAGTGCACAAAACCTGGCATGTCGTATATCGTTGGAATCGGCATGTCATTTCCTGTCAGAAATCACTATAAAATAAAGAATTGGATTAGTTTGGAGGGAGACACATCGAGAGATAGGAATCGGCCTTTTAGAGGTGATTTTTGAACGCTGGCACATCCGGACACATTGGTCCTAATTAAATTCCTATGCGGATGTACCAGGCATTCAATTTGATATAAATTTTATATACTTGCACCTCCCCGTTGCTAATTGCTTAAAGACCATTTAAACGAGGCTGCGATTGAAGAAGCAACAACTGTTGGTTGCTCAGTCTTTCTGCCATCAACCTTTCTAGGCACTTCTAGGAATATGCGCGAAAAGTATCATGATACTACAGCTATCTTTGCTTTGTTTGAAAAACCAGATCTTTTCATCACTATTACTTCCAATTAAAATTGGCCAAAAATTAGAAGATAAAAAGAACCATAACTTTTGACAGGTTATTGCTAGTAAATTAATAATTATGAAGATAGTTTATGAATAACCGTTATAACGAACTTAAAAGTTGAGCAATAACCAATTGCAAGAATCAAGAGAATCCTGATACAGTATAATATACTTATCCTAGTCCCACCAACAGCAAATTGGCCAAATATGAAGTACTTCAAATAATTATCTTCCACAGTTGGCAATGGACACTATATATCAAAATATTTTGTATATCTAAAAGCAATGTTAAAAGATTAATTTATTTTGATATATGTATCCAAAATGTCTTATATATGTACTGTGTTCACAAATTGATTCCTGAACATTTTCAAAAATGATAAAAATATTGCTTCACTTTCAAACACAGTATACTAAAAAAGCACACATTTTAGGTTAAATTTTTTCACCGATACAATGAAAAATTTAGATATTCGGCGAATATTAAAAAAATAAATAAATTGTAAAGTTATGTAAACAATGGTTCTGTAAAAATGCTGGATGAGATTCTTAAGATTGATCTGATGGTGACAGTGTCATAAATTTTTTATTTTATTTTGGGAAACATACAGCCTACAATGTAATAAAAAAATTATATAATCGAAAAAATATTCATTTAGCATGACCAGTAAAGTTTCCTCGAAGCTGGTAAAAAAATGATAAAGATTATGTGATAAAAGTTTAAATTATGATGATCATTTCAAAGATTTAAATCATGATAATGCATAAAGTGGGAAGGGAATGGGATTCAAAAAGATGTATTAAATTTATTTCAATAATCATATACGAGATTACGGAGTTTCATTTTAAATAAAAGCAAATTGTCAGTAAAAATGTCTAGGTTATTTGAAGAATTTAACAGATTGTATTTCGAAGTGGAATGAGTTACAAAACAGTTTTTTAAGTAGTTAGTCCTTCCAAAGTTTGGGTAAAATAAATTATTTAAACGCGTTGAGTATGTAGGACAGCTTAAACCTATTTGCTCTAATAAATAGGGTGAGTCAACCAAGTTATTCAAGATTTTTATAAAGATAATACAGATCTTGTATGCATCTTCAATGTGATAGAGGAGGGATTTTATAATAACGCTCACTTTTTGTGTATGAGTTGAATTCTAAACGGGAACGGAAATTTAAAATATTGAGAAATTTGTGTTGGATATTTTCGAGTCACTCACTGTACGTAGTATAATGAGTATTCTAGACTACTGATCCAAACCCCAGTTGACTGCGTACAAATGAAAAATACAAAGTGATTAATGTTAACGGTGATTGAAATGGGTTTGTCGTTCTGGCAATGAAACCAAGGAGTCGATATGTTTTAGCAATTACCGATTCCGTATGTTGATGAATGTTAATTTAGAATCTAAGATGACACCGAGATCCCTCACTTGAGTGCAGATGTTAAGTTAATATTTGGCAATATGTACTGAAAATAATATAAAACATAAAAAAATTAAATTTATTCAGTGTAATGCATACAATTCCCAGTGGTTTGCTATGTACATTATCAGCCGAGACTATCGCAAGCATGTGACTGCACCGCTGCACGTCTGAAGCACTAGCTGATGCTGCACGCAGGTACCTGACCTAGGTATTGGGCTACTGAATGGTGCTGTGATAAGGGGAAGAAATAATCAGGAACTGTGTTGTTACATTTTTATTTGCTGGTACAGAACTATGAATCAGAGAATTTAATTTTTTTGTTGGCTGGTCCATCGAGCAGTTCCTTATTTTTGGGATCCCAGAGGCCGCTGCGGACAAATCTCTTGGCTGCGTCTTTGTCCAACACTGGTCGCTTCTTCTTGTCAATTATTTCATCTTTCTTCTGCATGAGCTGGCGAATTCTCACTAGTTGCTCCTTCACTGGATGGGAATTGGGATCGACGCCGCGCAATCTCAACTGAATCCAACATAATGTATTGACCGTGTAAACAATGAACAATTTATAATTTATTCTATCCTCTACGCTCATGTTTTCAAGTTTACCATCACATGACATAATGTGTTTTTGTATCTTAAGTAACCTATTATTCATTTCTATTGCCTTATTTGTAAAATCCGTATCAGATGAAATGTCTCCAAAGTCGAGATTTTCAATCAAAGCCATCTTCGCGAATAGTTCGTACAAAATCACTTCGTTTGAGTTGCCGCTTCTGGATGTAGAATATCAGTGAAGGCAGTAAAGTCAATTTTAGTTTCCAGAAACATTTATTTCCAACACATCACAGAATATTGCAACACATTCCTTAGGTTACGAGCGACGATCACAACACAGCAAACGGCTCACAGATCTTCTTTATTCTGTGGCTCACAGCGCTTACGTCAAGTCAAGCCCAAGCGTCAACATAGAAAAGAGAATATAAACGTCAACCATTCTTCGATTCTTCTTCTTCTTTTTCCTTGGCTTTTCATCGTTGCCCGGTGTTCTCGCCAACTACAGTAAAGATACAGAATGGGTACAGATACACATGCTTATTACTGACATGCTCATTAGCATGTTCAAAACTAGCATGTCCTAACAACTGTACACACTTGCTCATTATTAGCATGCTTATTTTAAGCATGCTCAAAACTTACAATCAAACACACATGCTTATTAGTGGCATGCTCTTGTCATATGAGTTCCTCTTTATTGAAACTTGCAAACTTTGCAAACTGAAATAAAAAATTCAAGTGAACTAATAAATCAAAACAGTTCCTGGGTTTAATCAAACGCACATGCGTATTACTAGTATGCTCTTGTCATAAAATAGAGACGCTTTTGTTCAAAATAGAAACTGCAAACTGAAATAGAAAATTCAAGTGAACCAATAAACCAAAATATTTTTGATTTTAGTTTTTTATTGTAAGATTTGAATCATTCATGTCTTTGAATAAAGTTTCATAAACATTATTTCTTGCTATATTATTTTTAGATAGCGGTGACTGAGTATTCCACAGATATTCGTGATTCCTATTATTAGTCACGAAAAGTAATGTTTTATCATCTCCCCAACGCGCCATATTTGTTTCATCTGGCGCGGACTCAGAAGATCTCATTGATAATCGATACTAGCCACGAATGACATAAGCATGCTCGTAATAAGCAAGCCTGTTCACACATGCTCAAAAGATACCTCTTTTCATGGTGAATGATATTGCATGCTCATAAATCAACCGGCGGTTGATTTTTGAGCATGCCACTAATGAACATGCTTATTACTAGCAATGTGCGTACACGCATGCCACTAATAAGCATGTGTATCAGTACCTTAATGATTTTTGTTAACCGGTAGGATGCCGGCCGTACGTAACGCGGAATGTACCCTGTCTGCCGCGCAATTTCGCGCACGTTTGCTGTTTTTTAAGCACTTTTTTGTAATGTTTATATTCATGTAAAATCAACAATAATCGCTAAAAAGTTGCAGTTTCTTGTTTCTCAATATACAGACTTCAATAATTACTTGTACAATAATGACTTATTTATTAATTATGAAAATAAGTAACGAAATTTACTGTCAGAAATGTACGCACATGTTTATCGAATAAACCATGGAAGCAATGACATTAAAGGTATTGTATTTTAATATTTTCGTTCTAAATATATCAAAGATTATAAAAATACTTAATTTTATTACTTTTTATTTTATTTAAAAATAACACTTTTTTAACAGATAAATAACACAATTAATGTGTGGTTCGCAGACGATATTTGGAATGATTTTTTGTCCGGTTTGCGCAGCAAATAAGGATTACTTGGCAAATAGAATTCGTTCATTAATTCAAAAATTTGATTTACAACAAAGAATAAGTTTTAAAAACCCACAAACGCAGGTAAATAGGCCGAATTCGCATGCGTGTCTAGGGAGTGCAGATCTGCGCTCCGGCACATTGAGGGTACACAAATTTTCGCGTAGATCTGCGCTCTGGCACGTTTTGTCAATAACACAAAATAAAAAAAGGACATTGTATTAATCGATACGTAATAAATAATAATATAAAATATAAATTTATTTTAGTTGGAAGTATTTCGAGTAACATATTTTAAAATGTTTTATACCCATAACGAGAATTTACTTAAAATAGATTGAAAATCTAAATGTTTAATCAAAGAAAAAATAATGAGAAAGGACTTCAATTGTTGGATAGGTACTCGATTAGGATGATTAGGATTCTCATGTGGTGTTTTTATGAATAGAATTTTTTGTAATAACTATTCATCTGTTTTCTTTGGTCTGAATGTCAGAAATGACATGTGAATGACAGTATACAGTATTAGATTGCGTGCATGCGGCAAAGCCGGAAAATACTTATTAATTTGATTGTCATATAATATGTTTGTGTACGCGAAACTATCAAAGTACGTAGTATGTATATCTTGTTTGATATTAGCAGTCTTATCGTTTCATACTGGGAGGTTCGCGTCTCATTATGATTATATAAAACAAGAAAATGTTTGGCAGGACCTGGCTAAAGAAATATCAAAGAATTTAACTTTTCATCATGTAGCTTCTTGCGATTACAGCTCAGTATTGAATGACGATTCCGGTGTAAATCTAGCGTTATTAGATGAAATTCTTTTAGACACCAGTAATCTCAAGTCAGGTGGAGAATTTGTTCCTTCCAACTGCAAGCCTTCCTTCAGCACCGCCGTCATAGTGCCTTACCGCGACAGAGACGAGCAGCTGAAAGATTTCCTTACCTACATACACATATTCCTGCGCAAGCAGAATATCCACTACCGGATCTACGTGGTGGAACAAGAAGACTCCAAGCCTTTCAACAGAGCCAAGCTACTAAACATCGGCTCGGTAGCGGCTATCCAGGATGGCTTTCCATGCCTCATACTGCATGATGTGGATCTTTTGCCATTGAAGTTCAAGAACCTGTACGCCTGCACCAAGTCTCCCCGCCATATGTCGGCCAGCATAGATAAGTATAGGTCAGTTAGTATATTCGCTACCTAAGTAAATATATTTATCAACTATCATATAAAAGTGAAAAAAAAACATTATTCATCATGAAATAAATGTCTGTCCCGGCTAGCTGCTACTAAAAAGTGAACATTGACAAGACACCAAATTTAGCGCATTACGTACTGCTCAACGCACCCTCAATACACCACAAATTAATATAAAAAAAAACAAATTAACATCAGTTTCTTCGAAAACACTTTATATCATCGGCCCATCTCTTCTTCCGGAGGTCTTCCGATGCCTTTTTTATTCTCCCAAGGTCTCCATTTCAGAACTCTGGGAGGCCATCTTGTAGCATCCTGTCTTGCAACGTGTCCTCCCCACAGCCATTTTAGCTTCGCTACACGATCCATGATATCCACTACTCTAGTTCTGCGCCTAATTTCATCATTTTTAATTCTATCTTTTAGGCTTACTCCAAGCATGGACCTCTCCATGGATCGTTGCATGCATTTGAGCTTTTCTACACTTTTCTTTGTTAGATCCATAGTCTACCCTCCATACGTCATCACTGGCAGTACGCACGATTCAAAGGCTTTTCTTTTTAGGCTAATTGGGATCTCTTTGTCCTCAAAGATCTGTTTGAGTTTGCCAAAAGCAGCCCAGCTCATTCCTATTCGTCTTGGTAATTCTGCTTTATTTTGTTGTGTCCAGTAAGTTCTTATATATTGTTATTATTTTATTAAGCACCTACATAAATATATTACGGGGAAATTCCTAATAAAAGAACTCTGTATTTAGTATTTACAGAGAAATTCAAAAAATTAAAGGCAATGTCAACTCAGTTTACAGCCCTGGGGAGAAAAGATAAATCAGTCCTTATCTGTTATACTTACTCCGCTCTCACCGGCATCACAGAGTTGGCCTGTGCAGGCGATAGATCCTAGCAGTGGCATGTCTATCAACACTCCAACAAGCATTTCGCACGCTAATAATAAATTAGGATGTAAGAAAGTTAATTTTAAAACATTTAACTCATAAATCAGTCGGCAAAGTGTCGATCAATATTTAGTTGCATATATACACATAACTAAATATATATTTTTTTTATTTCTAATATTACATAAATCTTTGATTAATTTTCTACAACGTGTAAAGTATATAGGATTATATTTTATAATTAATATACACGTGGGATCTCTACAAAACACAGAGTCCACTATATTCAACCTTTTCTATAAGAAGTTCAAAAAAAGGTCCGAAGGGGGGGGTTATGAAAAGACCCCAAGAATATATCCTTTAAAAATGCCTTTTTTAACGAAGATATGCTTTTAAATGTATCTAAATCATTATTAAATGCGTAATTGGAATTTTGGGGATTTTTCAATCATTCTAAATTAATCCCGATATCCGCCATTCATCTAACAATGGCAATAGTAGATTACAGGTTGCGCATGCTGTTCTTGCGAATATCGGTTTGAGATCCCCACTCCGCTTGTGCGGCGATTCTCAAACTGCAATACCTTAGAGTGCCACCACGATAACTTGGCATGCGAGGGAGGTCACCCCTGTCGCGAAACAGAAGTTGCCAGGTTGTAAATTTATTACACAATACATAATGTACTGAATGTCCGGTGACCAGTGTCAATATAAATTTGGTCGGGTAACAGCGCGCTCCGCGGCGGCCGCTCTATCTGTCAAACTATCAGACGGTAATATCGGTCCATTATTTGCTTATTCAGCTTCGCAAAACTTTAATACTTCATTGGCAATTGTTCTTGTAACACCCCGGACTGTTTTAGTTGTTTTGGACATAATAATTTAGTGTATATTGGTAATCAAGATGTCACAGCTCTTGAGCACATACAAAATTGTACTGAATTACAGGGCGAGGGGTTGCCGCCGGGTGCGGGCGGGGCGGGTTTTAGTTCCAATCCTGCCGCACGCCAAGTTATGTTGGGCAGGCAATAATTGCTTGTTTTTTACAATAGTTAAAGAAATGTTTTTAATGATATGTTTTTTTTATAAATCATTATATTTCTGTTATAAGATAACAATATTATAAATATATGCATTTCTGTATCATCAAGGTTCAACTTGCCGTACAAGGAGCTGTTTGGGGGTGTGGTGGCTCTCTTATCAGAGCAATTTGTGGCCGCGAATGGGATGAGCAACCGCTACTTCGGCTGGGGAGGAGAGGATGATGACCTCTACCAACGGCTGCGTGAGATCAGTTTGAGCCCCGTACGCTTGGAACCGTCTGTCAGCGTATACTCCATGATGAAACATGATAACCAGCTGCCCAGGTTAGTACTCTCAGTATTATTATAACCATTTTTACACTTACACTGTATTCATCATTAGTGATAATTACCAAGTGCGATGTTACAATTGGCAGAGACAATTTTTTCCCTGCTAATCAAAATAATTTTATCATCCATTTTTTAAATTGTACAGTAATCCCCCGATTTATGCTACCCCGTTGCTTGGACGCATTTTACATGAATTGTAGTATTGATGATACGGCCATAGACTAGCGGTATTTTTCCGGTAGTAGACATGCATATTACATTCATACATAATGGAGTTAAAGAATATTTGGACTATGAAAATTTATTTCTTTTCTAGCAACTGGTTTTTCATAAATGTGGACAACTGGCAACACTCCATCATATTTATTTATGGGTTTTGTGTTTAGTTTACAACTCCATGATTATTTTTAATGAAATTTAAAATAATTTAATTTTTATTAAGTTCTGCAGGTTAACCTTTCCCTTAAAATAAAAACACGCGTTCCGGTGCTGTGTAGTCAATATACAATAAAAAATTAGCAATTTGAAATCGGAAAAATAAGAACGGTCATAGCTAACTCCTTAAGTTAATAATAATTGAGGTCAAAAATGATAATAATTAAGGTTTTTTTGCCGAAAACATGAAAAAACCTTCTGGCAACGCTCACGGAACGGGCTGCACAACCACTCTGGATGTATGCCCAAGAGCTATTACCGGGAACTGCGAAACGGCAAAACACGACTAAGAATACTGAGTTTCTATTTTTTATAGTGAAGGCAAGAGTGAGACGCGGATGTAGTGTCGTGCTTCCCGCACTCTTCACATATCGTCGTTTCTTACCCACAGCGTTGTTTATCCACCGCACACTAGCACACGTTTGATTGTATTGGTGAATTTATTTCCGATTTTCACAAAATACCTCTGATGTACCCGATAAATTCTAATAATTATCAATATTATTTTTTAGTTCAATATGTAAATATATTATGGAGAAATACTTAAAATCTTAACCCGGTATTTATTATATTTATAGAGATATTAAAGGTTATTACAAGCAATGTATAATAGTTACGCATCATAGGGAAGAGAGGGTTAAGCGTTATTTTAAATGTGAGAACTGTTTCGACTCGTTAGGCCATTGTACGTATTATATCCACTGTTTGATAATGGCCTAACAAGCCGAAACGGCTGTCTCATTGAAAATAATGTTTAACGTACAGAACTTATTAATATATATTAAAATTTAATTTGTTAAAATTTTATTAAAAAAAAGCTTTATCAGGCTAAGATAACAGGAGGCCATGTCCTAGTGTGATTTTTCTAACTTTGATATTGTTTCTAGCCCCGAGAGAAGGAGCCTCCTGGCGCAGGCATCCTTGCGGTATGCCATCGACGGATTGAATTCGTTAACATTTGTCGAGAAGTCTACCAAGCTTCATCCCCTGTTTACGCACATTGTTGTGCAGCTCTGAGGAAAAAATTCACGGCATAACTAGTTCCTATCAAGCCGCAGGTTTTATTTTAACAAAAATTTGCCTTTGCTTCCAATTTAAACACTTCCAAGAAATGCTGAACACCTTCGCATTTCAAATGTGGCATTAGAAGATTGAATTATATCTGAGTTAGTTTAAGGTTCTGTATTTACTATTTCATTTATGTATACTTATTATCTGTACAAACTGTGTAGGATATCCTGTGAAAGAAACTCATTGTCCCGAGTGAAACATACCCATGATAATATCTTGTCAAATGTCAATATTTCCATCATTATATGTAGGGGAAGTATTGGAACTAATATTACAATTTTAGTTGTAGATGTGTGTGAAACAAACTAATTTAAACCAACTTTTAAAATAATATCAGTATTTATTTTATACATCATGTCAAAATTGACAAAGTATACAATGTTATAGCTGTCAAGACATGATGTTGTGATAAACAAACTTGACTTGATATAATAATCATTATCAATATTTTTTATTATCCACTAGTCTGCAATCAACTAGAAGTGTGTTCTGAGCTAGTGAGGCTTTGCCCTGTATTTCTACAAGGACTGAGTTTCTGGACAAGTACACAAATGGAAAGCTATTTACCTAGTCAAATATTTAGGCATAGGCAGTACATAGTACAAAATTGCTCCATTCTTAATTTTGTCTGTAAATTAGTATTTTAACATTTTAGTATAGACTCAAGTGCCCTTTATTAATAAAAAATAAGAAAGCTTAATTCAAAGAGAGAGATGAGGTATGTAGATTTATTGTACGATAGACTTATTATTTAATTATTGTTGAAAATAAGATCTACAGAAGAAAGATACCAGAGGACAATTCTTGTGTCCTTGAACGATAATGTCTGCGATAATGACCAAAGATTTTTTGGTAGCAAAATTTATTTCTAGTAGTTGTATTTTCAGCATTTTTAAGAATCATCAGCGTACAGAATTTGAGTGAAGTCAGCGGACATGGTCGGCTTTCAGAAATGTTTCATTTAAAATAAATTATATTACGTATTGTTCTTTTTATATTTTCGACTGGGACAAGAATTTTGATCAAGATCAGACAACAAAGTGAATATTCTATGAATTAATGAGTAATGCTCTTAAAGGGTTGAATGAGTAGATGAGTGATATATATTTAGTATAAACTGATGATTGACTTTTTATTTTTTAAATTCATTCTCACTGTATTTTATCACTTTTAAATATTGTTTATAATTATTATTATTATAATGAAAAAGTCGAAAACCTTGGTCCAAGTAAACTTGCACAGAGTGTATACACAGTGGTTCCATCATATTATAAGCGCAATGTACATTGACAGTTACAAGTACACTGGATTCTGTTTTTACAGTTATTTTTTTACAAGATTTTGATATAACACAGTGCAAAAAGTTGAGGTTGTTTTGGAGGAGCACGTTAGTTCCAAGGAAAGTAGTGATAAAGAAGAGGGAGGTCCAATTACAGAGAATTTAATCCAACAAATGAACACATTGTAGAAATGAAATTGATTGTGCGTGAAATGTGCGATTTCATTGAGATGTGCAATCGCTTGCATCACAACAAAGGAACTCATGAAAAACAATCACAGCGATCAATAACTGAATTTTTATTTAAAACGTGAGAACCTGTAAATTTTGTATAAAATAGTAAACCACCCTGGATATCGATGGTGACCTGGCATCTTATTTTTTCTGTTTTTTTTTAACTGCGTTGCAAATATATTGCAGTTAAAAAAACTGAAAAAAATAAAATAGGAGATATTACCGGATCACCGTTGGTATAGCGATGAAAGTGATTTTGTACCGAACGTGAATAAATGGATGTTTATTGTGTGATAGAGTAAATAAATTGTTTTACAATTTTTTTTAATAAAATGTTGATATAATAAACAATAATTAATTGTATTTCTTGCCATCCTGGACTGATTTTTATACAATGAAACCTATCTATTTTTCTTTGCACATTTTGTTTATACTCAGTATGGAATGTAATCATCATGTAAAAACAGAATCTGGTGTATTGCATTTTCCTAAACAACAATTAGGAAAGGTCAAACGGAAAAATAATATTCTCATGCACCTTGCTGAATGCTTCCCACCTTGCCGTTAACACCGACTCAATTGATTCACCACTAGCAACATTAAATATTAGGTTGATGCATAATCATCTGCTGTTTTAAAAAAATCTATTTTAACGTAACCAAGAATGAAAACTCAATACATATTATGTACAATTATCATTCAGGGGTCATCATTTGGGGAAAATCACCATCAACGTCAATTACTGCTTCTTGTTTGCTTGGAAGATGGTAGATTCCGCATATGGAGTGTTCACTATCTTAGTGGTTCAACTTCCGCCCTTTCTTAAAGTGGTACAGCATAATGTGGTGTATAGGTATGGTTTTCATTGCACATTTCAATTTCCCTAATCCTATTAAAAAAATATATCAAATTAAAGTCACCAAAAATTTTTTGCATTCATTGGATAATTATGCATCAACCTTGTATCTATCTTGTAACAAGTAATTGAATACCTTTTAAAGGTAAATAATTTCATAAAATAAGTACATATATTATAGTATGTAATGTTTAATACAAAGCTTTTAACTCGGAATTAACTCAATTAGTAGTAAAGATAACAAAAATCAATTGAGAATGAATGATAATGTGTAAAATGTGAGAAGTACCAATGATCTTTTTTGTTTTAATCATTATATATTAATTATCACACTGAAAATAGAAAATGTTAACTTTAGAGATAGTTGTGCTTGTGTGCAAATCTTTATAAGGTTGAAAATACGTTAAATAAATCACTCTCGAGTGAAACCGTCCACAATTATATTTATGTACAGTTATATGCGCTGTAGAATATTGTTTCTTTTCCGTAATACAATGTTTGTTGTCCAAGCAATACCTGTACTCTGATGTAAGAGGAGTGAATCTCCGTTTCTCTATTTTCCTTTGCCAGGTGGTGGTGCGGAGAAAAATATATTTGTATTTGTTTGTCTATTGAAACTCATTGAATCTGCATTTTATGTATCTCCATGACTGTTTATATTGTTAGTTTATAATGTTTTTAATTTATGTGTACATATTATATTTTATAGAGCAATTTTATATGATTTACGCTTTAAAGGCAAACGATAAAATAATTATTATAAACTTGAATACTGAGTTTTTATTTTGTGTAATTCCCTCAACATTTTCATTGCTGATTAAAATCCATAAAAACCCACAAGGCAACAACTTGCTTGTTATATGGATTTTTACTACCATTATTAAAACAATTCTGAGAATCATTTACAGAAAACCTTATAGGTTTCCTTCTGATTCATTGTTTGAGGAATGTCAGCTTCTAGATATTTTTATTATTTTTAATTTATTTATTTATTAATGCCCTACAGGACTTTTACAAACAAATAGGTAAAGTGTACATTTATAAAATGGATAGTTTAAAGAAAAAAATAATAACATATGAAAAAAATAATGACATAAAGTGGAAATCAAATATGCACTTAAAATATAAATACAAATATATAAAGGTAAATATAATATAACTAGCTGTTCGTACCCGGTGTTGCACGGGTTAAGGATTAAGTTGAAAATAAATTTGTGGGGGAAATAAAGGTTTGTTTTGAACGGTATAGATTTGCATCGAAAATATATCAGGGGGAGGAGAAAAGGTAAAAGGGGAGAGGGGAAATATAGCCTACGTTACCCGCCGTTTACATTAGTCACATTTCCCCCATATTCTACAATAAAAATGTTGCATAACAGTTAGTTATCTCACTCAACCAACAATCAAAACAAATCAATTATTTAAGTCTAATTTGACAAATACTAGTAATCTTTCAATACGCCTTTTAAAATATGTTTGAATATTATAAAGTTGTTGGCAAAGACGTCAAGTTGCTCGTATCTGTTGCTAGTCTGAAGCCTTTGCAGTGGGGAATTAAAGACATAGTTGATAGCTGCAATTTCCACGGCAAAACCTGTATGACTTCTAGTTACGCGAGACGGAACATGCAAGTTGAGGACAGTCGATAGTACCATTTATTAATTTGTATAAAAAGAGAAAGTTCATCACTATTCTACTAGTCTTTAGTTTATCAAGAAAGCTAACAGATCTAAGAATGTTATAATCAATGTTACTTGACGGTAATTGATAAATCTAAGAAACTTATTTTGGACCTTCTCTATATAGTACTCATGTGAGTACATACAACTGTATTAAATTCTAGTATTGATCGAATCAGGTCTTAAATAATAATATGAAAGTTTAAATTTTCTTGAAATCTTTGCTTAACCTACGTAAGACACCTAAAGTTCTTAATCCTCTATCAATTGTGGAGTTGATATGGGGGACCAAAGAAAACTTTTTGTCAATAATTAAACCTAAATCTCTTATTTCATCTACCACACTTAAAACTTTTCCATCAATTTTGTAATCATAGTGTACTACTGTTTGGGTGCGGCAAAATCTCATCACTTGATATTTGGGGACATTTAAAGATAGGTTATTGACTTCACTCCATTTCTGTAAAATGTCCAGTGCACACTGCAAAAGTTTGCAGTCCTGCACTGTTTCAATTACCTTACAGAGTTTCATACCATCCACGAAAAGCAAACACCTGACACCCGATGACAATAGTATGGGGATTACTTCATTGATGAATTATTATTCATCATTACGACCTAGGTGGGAGCCTTGTGGTACCCCACTAACAGCACAAAAATGGTCAGTCTCTAAAATCAACTATCTTGACAATCATTTGTCTGTTGTGCAAATAACTCCAATTAAAAAATCGAGCCAAGCTTTCAAGTTTCCTGAAACTCACAAAGCTTTTGGTTTATGAAGTAGAATTTTATGTGAGACTCGATCGAACGCCTTGAAGAAATCAGTGTAACAACAATCGAGCTGGTGATGTTCTTTGAAGGCATCCAGAACACCTGCTTGTAAGACGAGTAAGTTAGTTTGAATTGATAAATCCATGTTGCAAAGGTGATATGATGTTAGCATCATATTACCTTTGTATAAGTATTTAATAAGTATTTTTTAATTCTATTTAACAATGACTTCTAATAGTTTTGGAATAGCGTATTGGATACAAATAGGTCTATAATTCGTTATGTCGAAGTGGTTACCTTTTTAAAAACTGGAATTATATAACTTGTTTTCCGTACCTCTGGAAAAAAGCCCAATTGTGTAGATAAGTTAAATTTCGAATAAAATAAATGGTAGTTCTCTATGATAATTTTTAAGAAATGCTGTTGGTACCTTATCAGAACCTGGGGCTTTGTTTTCATGTAATGTTCTTAGTTCCTTTTCCACTTCAGATTGACTGAACACTACATTTGGAATATTTAAAGTGTTGTTTGCTAGCTGATGATCAGAAAACGATGATGCCTGTACTGAGTTAGAACAAAAATTGATTTGAAAAATTGAGCGAAGAGACTTATAATCGTTTTGGGGTTGTCAACCCATTTGTTTTTAAGTAATGGATTTTGGAAATTTTATATACATGTTTAAAAAAGGAAGTGCAGTTTTTTGGAGTCTGATCCTAAATTTTGGATAGATACTGTATCAGTAAATGCCTAGATAAATTGGAACAATCTCTTTGAGTCTTGCTGAAATTCATATAATCACTGGTTAACATGGTATCTTTGTATATTTTGTGATATTGTTTTTTGAGTGAAATCAACGTTATTTTCCTTTTTATTCCTGTGAGAACCAGTTGGGTAAGTTGATGATCTGATTTTTCTATACGGTATAAGGTCATCAAAAATTTCATAGATTACAGAGTAAAAATTTTTTACCTGGTCATTTACATCGCAACCTACAAATATCAAATTCCAATCCACTTCGTTTAAAAGTTGTCTGATTTTTGAAATTCCTTTTATATCTTTCACTATTTATATTAATCTCCTTTTTTAAAACAAATTTTATATCTAACGGTGGATGATGAGGGTCTGTAGGTAATATGTATCTTGTCAACAGATAATTCAACTTTTAGGTGTTCCTAAAGACTAAATCTAGTACATATTTGATGATTTTTGTTTGGTATACCATTATATTGTTTAAAGTCAAGTAATGAAGACATATTCAGCACTTCAATTTCATTTACATTTTCTGAGGAATTAACGACAAGCTTGTCATCATCGTCATATACCAATTGCAAATTAGGGAGATTATAGTCTCCTGCCACAATTATTTTGGCTTCGGGATACTTAAATCTGACGTTATCCAATGCATTGCAATGGTTTTCATATACAAAACTATTCGAACAAGGAGGTATATATGTTACAGTGAATCTGATTTTCTAGTGAGTCCATCATTCACTGGCATTTTAGAGAAAGTATATTCAAGGTCATTCTTATCATATTCAAAGAGTTTTTCACCAATAGAAATGAATACAATATTTTAACTTGCACTTACTAGTGAATTTATTGGTTTCCGTAAAAAACTGTCAAAAATTAAATTTGACAAGTCTGAAATCCGTTTCCGTAAAAATCTATGCTTTTAAACGAACTTTTAATTATCCAAATTGAAACAACCGGGCCTTGAATAACAATTTAATAAGTCATTGCGTGAACAAGGTTCTTACTGCATTATTAATTTCTTCTGTGCAAATCAACATTATGTAGGTAACAGATATTATTAAAATAGTCATTTTGAAGTGTTGAAAGTTTCGTCTGCACCAATTCTTCATTATATGATTTTATAACAAGATTCTAATGGCACATGGACCTTGTTTTTCAAAATTTATTTTGCGTTTTGTGTCTCATTCTACACTAGTCTAGTCCAAAGTCATCACAAAGCGACAGTATTTCTAATTTTTATCCTTTGAGCGATAGCATATTCTCTATTCTGTGGCGATAGTTCTGTTTCTCGAACTGTCACACTTCTGGACTGGTCTTTGATATTCAATGATTAGTTTAGGTAGGTAACTAAAACGTAATATATTTTTAAAATTTTAATCGCGAACACTTACGAAATTCTGATCATCTTATAATTCAAAAGACAGTCGATTAAACTCATAAAAATGATACGGTGCGAGCAAGCTTCACGTCTGTCACCGACGTCGAGCCGAGTAAGTTTGCGAACTTAAAAACCGCGCACTTTATGTTGTACGTCTACCACCCGTGCTTACACGTGCGCAAACAAGAAACGCAAACGACATTAGACACATTTTTGATAAAAAGATAGAAAATTGGAAATGCGGAAGAATCTGAATGAATTCAAACGTAAATGATGACTTAGAATCTCTTTGATTTTTGTATTTTTCGCATCGAGTGTTTGTTACTTGACGCACTTTTAAAGGTTCATTTAAAATTAATAATACCGGGTGTATGTTTATTTATGTTTCTATATTTGTAAGAAATAAACTTTTGTTGTATTGTTATAAAAAAAACATATTTAATAAACTTAATTGACAAAATACATATTCATTAATAAAAATTTTCCCTTAACCCCCCAATATTTACATGGTGACATAACCTCGTTTTGTTCCGGCAGTCGTCAGATATCATAAAAAACCCGAGTGCGCGATCTTTCAGCCGACACCTTACTTCGCGATTCGTATTCGTTTTGCGGTGCCACTGTCCTATTTTAATTTAGGAGTTAAAATAGGACCGCAAAATGAATAAAAATCGTCTAGTGTAGTGCCGCCTTTATACTTTCTACGCTTTAAGAATTACGTGTACAAATTGATGGTTTCACCGATATATTGTCTATGCTCTGAGTAATGTATTTTCACGGATTATGTGTAGTGAATCTGAGAATTCGTTGATTTAGATGTTTTCACTGCCCCCACTCTGCCCGACCGGGAAAAGTACATTTTTACTAGTGAAAGTATAGTCTCACTAAAAATGCAAATTCGCTGTAACATATACACAGCACACAAAATCAAACAATGAGTCGGTAAAGATATTTTTACAAAAATTTATTTGACATTGTTAGTAGTATTTTAAGTATTTTAATTTTAGAAGAGCAGTGCAGGGAGAAAACAAGGTGCAGATGCGCGTTGAATGATGAACTCACATCACATTCCATTCACTCTTTAGTAGTGGAGTACATGTAGGAGTAGTCGGACGAGTCTCACATGTCTTTGCACTGTTGTTCGTGATGATCAATTTATTTTCTTTCAAATCATCAATCTTCAAATCAAATCCTTAAATTCCTCATTTGGCGTGTGTTTGTGTTGTTAAAATGTTTAATTTTCTTTGTAGGAAGTTATAACTACTTGACTATTTAATGTATTATTTCAGTTATTTGTAGATGATTGTATTTCTAAAAGTGTTGTGTTGTTTGGTGATGAGAAAAAAGGCAGAATCAAAAGTTAAAATTGAGCGAAGATTGAAGAAGTCTCCCATAAATTCAAAGATAAATCTAAACATTTTCAATCCAAATTAATTAATCAATTAGAAAGACATACAGAAAAATCAAATCCACGAAAAAATATTTGGCTGCTACCATGACTCGAACCACGGATCTCTTATCCGGGGCAGGCGCGTTATCCAATTATGCTATAGCGGCCTCCTACATTTTCGTGAATATATTGACCTTATCTGTAAGTCTCATTTTATTAATTGATTAACATATATTATCCATTTTTAGAGCAATCCACTTTGTCTGGTACAATAAGCACAAATTACTTTGTTAAATTAAATTACTGCCGCTAGGGGATGCCAAAATTAACCGTTTTAATTATTTTTTTATTTTTGTACACATTTGATACAACACATATATGTATTATATTCAAGAACACATTCTTATTGTGAAGTTGCAATTTTTTCAGAACATAGTTCTGTAAAATTTATTACTAGAGATTTATTTATATTTATCCAATTCCCTCACCTAAAGAAGGACTTAAGTGTACTATTATTGTTACGAGTACTCCTAAATGAGTACTCCTTTGGCAAATGTGGGTAGAATGTTTTAAAAAGTGTCATGTCATATATTGAGATACTATATTTATAATTCATATATTCAAAATTATATACATTCAAATTTAATTATGTATTTAAATATTTATACATCATGATCTTAAAGTTTACACAAAATACTACAAATTAGTATTATGCAACCCAATATTGGTCAATTACCCGTGACTGATATCACATCATGAGGTCCACCGAGAACAAGAGACCATTGAACGAAAGTAAAACATACATTTAAGCTTTATCACAGTATGTACACACATTACATATATATTTTTACAAAAAAAAATCACAACTAAACACAAAAATAATCCAACAATAAAAATATTGATTGCAAATTTTTTGATAATATCTTTAAAGGTAATAAGAAAGGTTTTGTGGACAAATGCAATAGCTTCAAGTTACAAATATATAATAAAACGATTAGCCTTACTTCACCTGAGGGAGTGTCCGCTCCGCTAATAAACTAAAAATTTGGTTACAACCTCATTCATTGAGGTCATTAATCACACCGCTTCATTTGGGGGATTTGGAACGTAAAATCTGAGGCCATTAGGAGTGGTGAACCCAGGGGAACTTGTTTGTAGAATTCTACAATGCCCATGTTACCTTTCACCTTTTTGTGACAGAAAACAATTTTAATTTGTTAATTTCCCCAAAAAAGCTGCCATATCCTTTAGTGCTTGAAAATTACAAAATAGGTAAATTTTGAAATTAAATCTGGATGTAAAATAACAGCTACTTCAGTTTCGTAATATTATCAATTAAGCTCAGTCTCATCATATTTTATAAAAATTTAACACTCACTAACACTATCTTTTACATTGGCTTGCAAACATATAATTTACTCCAACTGATGAATCGTGTGTTCTGAGATATTCATAGTTAGATATATAACCAAATAATAAATGGTTAAGAAAAATAAAAATTTATTGCCATGACAAGTACTTAATTCTGTGGTAAAATCAATATCAAGCATGTTCACTCCAGAAAAGGAGAGGACACTATCTCCCCTTTAACAAGTGGAAGAAAGTCAGGGCTGAAGTAGAACTTTGGTGAAGAAGCAGAAGGAATAAGGGAGGCGATGATGAAGGGTTAGGGTCGGAGCAGAACCATGGTGAGGAGGCCCAATACAAAAGAACAGACAAGCTGCAGGTTGGGAGAGAGCTGAAGACGTTCCTGTAGGTGGGCGGGCACCAGGGAATGAGAGGGCCGCACTGGTGGGGCGGGCGCAGATGGCAGCAGCAGAGCTATCACGCACAGCGAACATACCACCAGCACCAATCCACTCGGACTCCCCGATCTGAAAAAAATAATTTAGTGGTTAATTTAAAATATAGTAATTTAATTTATAATTCTCAGTCGCAAGTAGGACTCAGATTTTCAACATAAATATTTGTGACTGGTCCATTGTGTGTATATCAAGGAATGGTACCTGTGCGAGGGATGCGTGCAGGGCGGAGGGACTGCGGTCCGTCCCAGCAGGGGTTGGAAGGACTCTGCCCTATCTTCCTGAGACTCAGGTCCGGGCCCTTCTGGTTCCCCGGGAAGAAATTTAGCAACCACAATACGTTTCCCCAGAACCTGAAATTATTTAGCGCAATGATAACACAAATCGATTAAATGTTTTCAGGTGAGGGTTGGGAATGACTTATCTGACACAATTGTCAGTACTGAGTTCTGAGACACAAGCCAGTATTGAGTTCTGTCCCGCAAGGATCAGTCCTCAGACCCTTCCTCTTCTTATTGTTATCAATAAGAAGAGGATAGGATTATGTGATTGTGCTTATTATATATACGCTGCTACAAGGAACTGAAAGGTAAATTCTGGCAAACTTTGTCGAATTTAGATACCGTTTTGAATTAGCTGACTACCAAATATAATGGTCGCGTCTTCGATCGATTCGAATTGTCTTCAAATAATAGTCAATCTCGCTTGCAATTGCGTTCTTTTCTTGATCCTGATGCTGACTATTATTTTCATTTGCCACTTCGTCGAATCAATCCCAAAATGTGTCGTGAGCTTCACGAGTGATAGTTGATCCATTGATCAGATGATGGATCATCACTTGATGATCATCAATTGATGAATCATCACTTTCGGTGTATAAGGATATGTTTTCTCTTCTCCTTCCCGTCTACGAAAGTATAAGGCCACGATAGCTTGTGTCGGTCCGCGACACGTATTTCTACAATAAAACAGAACAGTATTCTACTGCCTGTTCTTTCCTTAAAAAAAACACTGTATTCCCAAAGTAGGAAAACACTACAACTTACTTTAAATATGTTGCTCTCGACTAAAATTTATTGCGCGGCTCCCACTCCAGCACTTCACCGTCGCCGAATAGTGGGAGTTAAATGACTAAACTAAGAACAAATGCACCAACTTGCAGCGGGGGAGGCAGGAGGAATTAACACAACGCCCACAAGCACAATCAAGGCCACGATTCAAATTGTGCTATGTATGTACCTACGTTTAAGCATGCACTCAGTCAAATAGAAAAGGCGTTCACTCTTAGTCAAATACGGCAAAACGCGATTTCTATACAGTTTTTTCTCGTTTTGATTTCCAAGATTATAAGATTCCAAGATTATAAGGCAAGATTTCCCGGGAATTCTCACTTTGAGAAGTCTCAAACAGAAACCCTGGTCATGACTCGCCTAGTGATCTGGTGGTCAGTGGTGCGAGTCCCATTCCGGGACACTAGCAGGTTAGTCCTATTTTCATGGCACAGGTTTTTAGCTTATTTTGAAAATAGTAAGAATATTGGTTCGGTACATATTCCATGTTCGCTTTTCTTTTTTATTAAGAAAAAAAATTACAGCCTACACCTGATAACATCAGAAAGAATACAGACGAAAAATGTCTATAAAAAGCATTCTACTTTTATCAGAAATTGTATACAAAAACTAAATAATTTCAGCATACTCCTTTTCTAAACACAAGCGCTTGCTTCCGTAGAAGAGGAATACATTGAAGTTACAATTTAAATAAAAATGTCATTTTTGATGTTTATAGTGTAAACTTTGTGGTTACTTTAATTAATTAAGAATTACTTAACAATTAAAAAACAAAACAAAAAAATGTGAATAGGAAGTCACCTGGTTGGTTATGCGGTCATGCATGGTGACACGGAACTTGTCAGTAGAATTGCAGTGTACTGTGGAAGGGTGCGTATAGCGCATGGCCACGTCCACGCAGCTCAGGGGAGGGATCACTCCCTCGGGGTCGGTCACGGTGAACTTATGCGGTGAGGTGCACATCACTAAACACAAATTTCAGTTATCATAAATATTTATCTA
Organism: Agrypnia vestita; assembly: GCA_016648135.1. Taxonomy (NCBI): domain Eukaryota; kingdom Metazoa; phylum Arthropoda; class Insecta; order Trichoptera; family Phryganeidae; genus Agrypnia; species Agrypnia vestita. The sequence goes on from JADDOH010024479.1 coordinate 75,714, forward strand.
CACTTATTAAACTAATATATAAAAACAAAAAAATATGAATCATATTTATATTGGGAATATTAGGCAATGAATTGTAGCCTTGTGACGACAATGTGTTGGGAAATGAAACCTTATAAACTTCAAAACAAACAAAAAAATGCTAATATCTCTAATATCATATTATTCATAATAAGTAAATTACCAATAATATGACAAAGTATATTCACAAATAATCATTCATAAAAGTCCATACTGTACTGTCTTAGGCTACAAAAAATATTATGAAGGAAATATTTGAAATAATAGAATTTAGATAAATGCCATACCTTGGAAATTAACAGCAAAATCACAGGGATTGTACAATGTCAACAGCTGCTTATGAGTGTGCCTCGCAGCCAAATAAAATTCTAAGGAAATGGGAAACACAAAAACGGGAAGCTTATTCATTTTCAAAAAGAAAAGTCCATGCTAATCAAATGCTTTATCCGCTAGGATTATTGCAGTCAGAGTTGATAAAAGACAAAACTTTAAAACATAAACCAAGCTAATGTCAAAACATGCGCTATCCCATAGAAAAGAGAAATATGCGCTATCCACAGATTTCACCAAGTCTCCTAGGATGACTCTGACTCTTATCTATGAATTATACCATAGACGTACTATAAATAAAGACCAGTTACAAACACAGAATATAGGTAGACCAATTACAAACCAAAACATCTACTACACAAAACTATAAAGGTACTGATACACATGCTTATTGAGGGACTCACATATCTTGTCGCAGAAATGTCACCCGATGAGGTTATGATGACAGCTGAGGTATCTATTTACACTTCGTCATTTAGCGAAAACGGGGTTCCGCGCAATTCGAAATGTTTTTGGGTCGCAATTTCAAATTAACGAGGTTTTACTGTAGTAAATTGAATATTATTAAAAACATGGTCCTTTTTGCAAATAATTGTTGTTTTCCACACGTCGCGGAAATGTCGCCCTATGAGGTTATGATGACAGCTGCGTATCCATTTATGTTAACGAGTTTATCGAAACGTAAGAAGAGAAAAAGGTGGTGGATGTGAAATTATTTACTGCAAAGAGAAAGAAGGACGGATATTCTATGCAATCTTCGATGGATACAGCTCGATGAGTTCAAGAACAATTTAGTTTCCCCACATTGTCATCTTGACAGATACAGCGCATGCGTATTCACTTGAAAACATACAACGTGGTACTGACGCTCCGCGTAATGTTGCAGTGAGCTCACTCGGGTACCTTGCGCATGGCAACGGTGCCACGGCACGTAGAAATGCCATGCTATGTTGTGCGCGACGTCGCGGAACAGTGCACGACGTGCCGTGACGTGACTATGCCGCGCGTGCTGTTGAGGGACAATTTGTCCCCTAGTGAATACATGGCTTTATTGTTTGTGTTGGTAGGTTGAGTAGTGTTTGAAGTGTGAGCAAGAGAGGATGCTAGTTTGGCGTTTTTTGCTTTTTCTGTGAGTTGGTGCAGAGCGTGTATTGTGCAGGCGGTGATTTGTGCCAGTCTAGTACATTACTCCTTTTGCGGTAAAGTAGACAAGGTGTGGTTCAGAGTCTTCTGATGAAAGTATGTATAGTGTGGGTTCGATGAGTGTGCCATCAGGTAGGAGTTATAGTAGTGTAGCGGGTGGCCATTTTGTGTGCATGGCGAGTTGTAGTATGTAGTTTGGTGAGCTCCCCCGCCAGAGCCGGGGAGGCCGTGTTTGGCGAGGTGTCGATCGTAAGATGTGATGTGGCGGCTTCGGCACGGTATCGCCACCGCAAGGTCACCGCAGCGCGCTGCTGGCTGGTCACGTGGCCGCACAGGAATGCAGCGCAGGGTACCTGAGTGGTACAGGGCGCTGCAGGCCATTCTATTCTCAAGACTTCTTCATGGCGCTGGCACATGAACTCAAAGAAACGGCGGCGGCTGGAGCGCCTGCCACTGAGGAAGGCTGCCGCGGGCAGGGGCCCGGGCAGTGCACTGCGCAGGCTGCTACACTCACCGCGGTCGGAACTCAACAAGCGGGCGTTCTTGCCCCCCCGGCTCCAACTCTCTACGAATGCGGGGGAGGGGGGTAGCCTCCCCGAACGCCCGCGCTGGCACTCCTACCAACCCCTGGCGGTGCAGGGTGACAACCCGTGGTGCCGCGCGAAATTTAAAATCACTTAAACATATTTTAAAATAAAACTTATCTTCTAATTTAAAAAGAACGCGATGCGGAACGTCACATGTAGGTCGCGGACGCATCAACCGTTATTCAAATTTTATTCAAGATCTTTCTTATTGCAATATTCCATTCCCCATCAACATCCCAACCCTCTTATGTTCCAATGATCAAATCACTTTAAAATTACTAACAAGATTCCTAAAAGCTAACGGTATAAATTTATAAAAATTAAATTAACTAACATTATGTATCCCATATCCTTTTCCATTACTAATACAATTGAATCATCCACACAGAATAATGTTTATTAAAAAAAACGCAACCATCACACCCATTGCCAACGAAGAAACACTTGTTTCGTGGCAAGAACACCCCATAGGGGTGAAACGCCATGACAGAAGAAGAAGAAATAATCTCTGCTTAAAGCATAGATAAATAAATGTTCCACTATGGTTCCACTGAACGTCAAAAATGATTTTTATTTGTTGATTTTTACAAATGTCAAAAGTATTGCAAATGTTTATTTTCAAATTGACAGAAAATTTAATTTCAATTGAACGCAATATATATCCTAAATAATGGCAGGATACGAAAATCTTTGTCGCGTTTGTCTGAAAACTAGAGAATCGATGACATCAATTTTCGAGTACGAAGATAATTATAAATACTTTGAAAAAATTCAGCATTGCGCTAACATAAATATTAGCGAGCTAGACGGCTTCCCTTCCTTAATTTGCGACGATTGTCGAGCGGAATTATCCGTAGCCTACGTTTTTGTGACCAAGTGTCAAAATTCTGACAAATATCTGCGCGAGTCAAAGTTGGAGGTTGAGGTTAAGGTCGAGCCGGACCTCTCCGGAGATGTCTCCGACCGCAGCTGCGACGCGCCCGACGCGGCCTTCGACGACATACTCGTCAAGCGGGACAGGAAGACCGCACTGGCCAGGAAGTACAAGACAAACGGCAAAGTTCGGAAAAGGGTGAAGATGAAGAAGGAAGCCAGCGACCTGCAGTGCGCCACGTGCGGCCTGCTGGTCGCCAGCCGGGCGGCCATGGTGATCCACGTGCGGCGGCACACCGGGGAGCGTCCCTACCAGTGCGGGGCGTGCGGCGCGCGCTTCTCGCAAGCCGGCACGCTCAAGGTGCACGCCGCCCGCCGCCACGCGCCGCCCGCCGGCCCGCGCCCGCGCCCCTTCCCCTGCGCGCACTGCGGCGGCCGCTTCTACAGCCGGCGCGACCTCACCGTGCACGTGCGCACGCACACGGGCGAGCTGCCGCACGGCTGCGCGCAGTGCGGGCGCCGCTTCTCGCAGCTTAGCTCCCTCATCCGGCACAAGCGCACGCACACCGGCGAGCGGCCCTACCGCTGCCCCGAGCCTCGCTGCGGGAAGGCCTTCACGGACCGCTCCATGCTGCGACAGCACCGCTCCGTGCACAGCGAAGAGAAACGCTATCGCTGCGCCGTGTGCGGTAAGGCGGTCAAGTCGCAGAATACTCTCAATAAGCACATGAGTCTGCACCGCGAGGCCAAGCCGGTGATGTGCGAACGTTGCGGGGCCGCCTTCTCCACCAAAGGGAACCTGAGCTCGCACGTGCGTCGCCAGCACGGTGCGCGTTCGGGACAATGCGGCATGTGCGGTCGCGAGGTGCCCGATCTGCAGGAGCACCAGCGCAAGCACTCGGGGGAGGCGGCGTACGCGTGTGCCGTGTGTGATAAGAAATTTCCACTGCGCCGAAGCCTATCTGTACATATGCACAAACACAATAATGCCGGAAAACACAAGTGCGACGAGGAAAATTGTTTTAAATCTTTTCCCTTGAAGTACCTCCTGGACTTCCATCAGCTGAAGTATCACTCCAGCGAGACCCCCCATGTGTGCAAGATTTGCACTAAAGGATTTTTAAGAATCGGCGATTTGAAAAGGCATATGAAAATTCATCATCCTAATTTTGCTTTTGTATGATAGATTATTAATTTCATCTAATTGTAACAGGATTACATTCTTCTTGTACATAATTGTTGTAATTTAATGGTAATTTTTCTGTTTTTTAATTTATTGCTGTAATACCTCTTAAAAATGAAAGGACAAGCAGTAAGAGTATTTTTTATTTATTTGGGTAGTATCCACTTAAATATGACGTAAATTATGAAAATGTATTTCATATATTTAAATACTATCAAAACTTAATATCAAAAATATTCGTCATCCATTGAAGCTTAAAATAATTTTTAAGAACTTTTTATTTTGGAGAAACTAATTGTAAGAATCGGTTAGAGAATACAAACATTTTCAATAGCATTAAACATTGTGTATCTAGCATGTTCGGATGTAGCATTTTTGTAATAACATTGTAGCTATTGGCTACCGGCTGTACTGGCTATTAGTGTCTGCGATTAGCTATCGCCCATAGCCTGCTGCTTTTCATATGATTTGGTTATTGAAGCTGGCAATGGAAAAACAATGCATTACTTGATGTGTTTTAAGCACAATCATTATAGATGACTGCAAATCCATTTATATAGCCTTCCATAGTCGCTTAATGCTACCGAAAAAAAAAGAATAAATAAAATTGATAAGCAATAAGAAGGCTTGGTAAAGATGGAACATTTAGGAACATATACATATTATGAAAAAGTCTTGGAAAACTGGAATGGGGGAATCAGTCGATGCTGCTGCGAAATTTGTAACTTATGGTTTTCTCTCAACACTACATAAGTACAGAATAGTCAGGGGCGTGCAGTGAGAATAAGAAGCATGACTTTTATTAAAACATGTATTTGGAAAAAATATATATTTATCTGCTAGAATATTATGAAATATTAAAATCTGAATAATATCTTAATTATTGCGATTGGAATATTACGAGATATATCTCTAATTTTGGTTTCTTTTCAAGATATATGCTTCTTGTTCTCATTGCACGCGTCTGCAAGTAGTAGTTCAGGAGAATGAATTTTTGAAGTTGTACTTCTTTTGGCATCTTCATTTAGTGTAAAATTTTCATTGTATTCCACACGGTACAAGCATTTCCGCTACTATGCGCGCGGTAGCGGAAATGCGTGTAGCAGGAGAATGTGAGACCGTGAAATGTGTGTGCATCCATTAAACTGTCAAAACTTTATTTATTTGAAATATGTGTTCCAATAAAATAAATAATATACATGTAGACCATCTTGAATCGAGTACCAATCGTAAAGATGCTCTGTTCAAAAGCTGACGAATGATGGTTATTGAATTGAAAATTAGAAGTGTTATTGAATTACAATTTTAGCTATATACCTAATTAAAATGCCAAAAAGGGGCTTCATTTCTCTATTTCATATTATTGTCAACGTTTTTAAGAATGTTTTTGTTGCTCACCGTGCAAAAAACGATTAAAAGTGATATTTGAGAAATTATTTATTACAAAACTGATGTAATTGTCAGACATTCGTTTTCAAAACACATTCATTCATTCAACATTCAATGAGACAGTCAAAGTTGTATAGTTTCGAAACTTGAATACAGAACTGTTTTATGCCGAAGATCGATTAAACATGAAAGATAGATAGGGTAGATACTTGGACTTTTTTTAAAATGCACACGTTTTTTGAAAAGAAACAACGTCTCAATAATTAAATCGTATTGAATTCTTCTCAGCTGTCAGATTCTGTTTACTAGCGAATTCACAAATGTTTTGATCATTTTTTAACAATGTTTTTGTTTGTCCTTATTATTTTAAATGTTCGAATTATTTCTATAAGTATGAGTTTTGATTGTGGATTTTTACAACTCAATACTTTGGGTGTCATTAATAAATAATTTTTTCATTACTTTCATTTTTAAGAATAACTACTATCGTGCTCACATAGTACACCCACCATATTTTTTTTATATGTATTTGAGCAACAAATTTGAGAAAGATTCTGTATCTTTCACAAATATAAAATTGAGCAAGATACAAAATCTATCCTTCACAAATACAAAATCCAATTAAAATATAATTCGTGCAGTAAGTTGAGCCACAGATCAATTGACAGGTATAAAAACAAAAACAGCAATATCTAAAAAATTTAAAGAAATATTTTTAATGAAGTCACTGAGGTTCACTAATTTAGATTGTACTGAATTCTAGTTTTTACGTATCTATCCCTTCCAAAACCATGACTTTTAATTAGGTGACCTAATTAAACATGTAACTCAAGAATCACTACACAAGGCCTTGAACAATATATTATGTATGTTTTGTATACATAGTAATAATATTTGGACAGCCTGATACACAATGTTTTAATTGGTTACTATCCACAGGACTGAAGTAGAGGAGCTCAGACAACTACTACGAGAGCTGCCAAAAATTGCTACAATAATGAGTAACACACAACAGCAACGGTCAATCTTAACGCTTCACATGGAAAAAATGTTTAAGCGCAGTGGAAGTGCAGGACACTAAGAAGCCTTAAAAATTTTAGTGGAAGCTAAAAAATAATTTCATCTTAATAAATAATATTCTAAGGAAACACTTGTGAAAAACAAATAACTCAAAAAGTACTTTGTGTGATAAAGTTGAAAATGAAAACCGGTCTTTCTGTAATTTTGAAGCTGAAGTAAATTTTCACAAGCTTAGGAAGAATTTTATATCCAGCAAATACTTTCATAAACATAAATTATTGTACTGCGTTCAAAAACTATTGATTGGCAGAAACATTTATTCATGAACAATATACTTACTCTAATCTCCTTCTAATATTTTTACTGGTTAGACAGTAAATATCATTTGAGATTTTACCTGATTGTATCAATGATTGGTAACTGATTTTTCACAATTCAACAGGTAACTATTGGTAGGTACAAGACAACACAGTTATATCTTAGTTACCAATCATTGATACAATCGTTGGAAAAATTAAAATAAAACACAAATCACTTTGTTTTCACCACTTTATTATAAGGTGAATAAAGTGGTGAAAATAAAGTGATTTGTGTTTTATTTTAATAATAATATCACCACAAAGTTCAAGCCTTCGTTAAGAAGAAAAATATTCTTCGAACAATTAATATGTTGGAAAAATGTGAAAGATCGGCAGTCACAGAACACAACAGATTAAAAATTAAATACCATACTTAAAATACTTACCAAATATATGCGAAATACATACATCTAAAAATGACCTGTTTGGTAGTTACAAATTTATTTGGTTTGTAACGGAACCTCACCTCTGTAAATGCGGTACATCTGCAAAAAATTGTACGTCTGCTTCTGCCTCTGCATGTCTTTAATGGAGTTTTAACTTTAAACGGAACTGTATTTGCGTTTTGTCATTGCATGTGACGCCATACGTGTATCTCTGCCGAGTTCAGCTGACTGACTGATTTGCGAAGCATTTCCTATATCCTATTCATCTGACGATGAAGAGGATATAGAAAATTACAGCAATGTCACTAAGTGCAACCTCATCACAAGGATCTCATTAATAAATTAATATAATAATCAAAACCGGTTCCCACTAGACGAAGACCCTTATGGTGGAAATATAATACTAAATTTTAAGCCTTTATTCCCATCGTGCGCGCTTATTTATCGTAGTCGCCAGGGTCAGTTCCAAGAGAGCAACTGTTTAGTGAAGCCGGTTTAATTTACGAAGGTTTAAGAAATCGCTTAGAAAGTGAGAAAACTGCAAAGCTATTGTATGTTAAATGTAATTTGCCTCTTATTAATTTTGAATATCAATAGGTAAAATTTTTTCTTCAAAAAAAGTTTTTTTTTTCTTTATTAACCCACTTCCACCTCCGCTTCCGCGGAGGCCAAACTCTGGACCTCCGCCTCCGCTAAAATGGCTCCGTTACAACACTAAAATTTATAAAGGAGGGTTCGAATTCAAAGAGTAGCTTTTTGATCCTGTGGTTAGGACTCTCGCCTCGTGATCCAAAGATCGCGGGTTCGAATTTCACTCCAAACCGGCAAGTTAGTCAATGTGACACGTATTCCGTGTTTGCTTCTCTATTTTAAAAAAAAAACTTTAGAATAACGTAACTTATTTAACTTAAAAAAGTTAACTCGCCTATTGAATATAATTATTATTTCTAAAATATATTTTTTCTCTATGGACCTATATTGTTTTCATTGAATTCATTATTTTGCCTTTTGTATAAAATTACTATTTCTAAAAATGGGAATATTTCTTTGCTTAACTGTAAATTGAGGGTATATTATTTGAATAAATATACATTGAATAAATACAGCTATTATTAAATGATATGGCAATTACTTTGCGGTGTGACATGATTATTTTAATTTAAACTAAATTGAACTTTACAACATCACAACTTTACATTTGAAAGTCTTCGCTGCTCAACATCTTCCCCTTAAAGACCACGTCCCGTTACTTTACTTAAATATTTTCGTAATTTCTGTATTTAGCTTGGTTATAAATAACACCTGATGATGAGAGGGACTGCTCCTCTAGAAACTATAGTCATATTAAATGAACTCAATGTGTGTGCATCACAAAGTTCAATTTTGTTTAAATTAAAATAATATATACAGCTAATGAGGATGCTCGAAGTATGACCGGAGAAGAAAATTGATTTCTCAACTCTGATATTCAGACATTGCGACGGCTTAATTTGGAGATTTGTGTAGTGTTGAACATCATGTAGTGTTGAATCTTGAAGATGTAAAAATTAAATTGCTTGAAACAAAATCAATTTCAATCTGGAAAAAAACTTGAGAAATGCATTGAAAATAATCTAAAACGATTGATTATGGGATATATTTAAAAACTAGCTGTTCATACCTGGCGTTGCACGGGTTAAGAATTAAGTTTAAAATAAATTTGTGAGGGTAAAAAAAAGCTTCAATTCAAACGGTACAGATTTGCATCGAAAATATGTCAGGGTGAGGGGAAGGGGTACGAGAATAGGAAGGAAATGTTGCCTATGTTACCCGCCGGGTTTTAAAGAATAAGTGTGTAAATTTTGGATCCGATCGGTCAAACGTTATAGATTTGCATCGAAAATATGTATGGGGAAGGGGAAGGGGTATGAAAATATGGGGGATATGTTGCCTTTGTTACCCGCCGGATCCTAAAGAATATGTTTCCAAATTTGAGTGCGATCGGTCAAAAGGTACTGATTTGCATCGAAAATATGTCAGGGGAAGGGGTATGAAAATATGGGGGTAATGTTGCCTTTGTAACCCGCCGGATCCTAAAGAATATGTTTCCAAATTTTGAGTCCGATCGGTCAAACGGTACAGATTTGCATCGAAAATATGTCAGAGGGAGGGAGGGGGTATGAGAATAGGGGGGAAATGTTTATTATGTTACCCGCCGGGTTCTAAAGCATAAGTATGCAAAATTTGAATCGAATCAGACAGACAGACATTGAGTTTTATAGGTATAGATAATGCAGAAGAAGAAATTAGAATTAAAATGAGAGCTTGGAACACTATTCCCGAAATTTGTAGCTGTTTAAAGAAACTAGCAATGGTACAGTAGCCGGCAAAAATCTTGAAATATTACGGCGTAGCGGGGGGAAGTTTGCGCATGTACCATTCCATCAAAGAGACCCAAGTTTTGTCTTCTGCGCATTCCCCCACTACGCCAAAGAATTTCAAGATGTGCGCTCAAAAACCCGATAACATCTACAATGCACGTCAATGTCGGCCAACGTCCGCCATCCCGCGCCAATACCCCCTGGACACATCAGTACGGGCCAACCTCGGCCAATGTGTACTAGGCCCCCTATAACGTAACTATTTTCTTTGGATGGAAACAGATAGAAAGAACGTATGTTTCTCTCTTCTATGGGTAAATGCTTAACCATTTTCTATGATGTCTACATTGTGGATGATTGACAGATGACAGAATACGATGGTAGTTATTGGATGTCGAATTGATAAAGTATAACGAATTTCACAAATATAATGGAGATAAACATCGATTCAGCGTGTAGAACTTGCCTACATAGTACCAAAGATGGCGTGTCAATTTTCGAAATACTCAGTCAAAATGACTTAAAATTTAGTGAAATGCTGGCTTCATGTACCGGTGTTAAAATTTCTAGCGAAGATAAATATCCTAAGAATTTATGCCAGTCTTGCATTGTGGAGCTACCGAACGTTTGGAAATTTGTGAAAATGTGTCGGTCATCCGACGAATTGTTGCACAAACTGTTTAACGAGAGGCAGCCCGCTGACGATCTGTTACACCAATACTTAGAGCGGAAGCCGGCCGAGTTCTCGTCCGACAGCGAGGTGCTGAACAACGTGAAGCTAGAAATTAAAGAGGAGTTTAATTCGCCGTCCGTGAAGTCCGGTCTGTCTAACGACGATGATAACGGTACGGATGTAGACGACTTTAAGGTGGAAGGAGAGCTTGAAGTTGACAGCGTGGTGAAAACGGAGACAGACGCAAAAAAAAATGTTAATAAGAAAAAAAAACCTTCCAAGGTGGATAAAACACATTCTTGTCAGTTCTGTGCTCATGTGTCGGAGACGGAGAGCCGACTCAGGAAACATTGGAAAAAGAACCATCCTGAGGAGGCGGAACATACGAATTTTCCTTGTCGGAGTTGTGGAAAGATGTTCAAAAGGAAGAGTGATCTTGTTGTGCACGTTCGCACGCATTCTGGCGAGCGGCCCTTCGCCTGCCCGCATTGTCCCAGGCGCTTTGCTCAGTCTGGTACGCTCATCGAGCACCGTCGCTGCCACACGGGCGAAACCCCTTTTGCGTGCGCGTCTTGTCCGCGCCGGTTCTCCTCGCGTTCTTCTTTCTGGCGTCATGGCCGCGTACACTCGGGAGAGAGGCCTTATGCGTGCGAACGCTGCCCGGCCACCTTCTCACACGCTTCTACGCTCAAACATCACGCGCTTGTGCATTCGGGGGACCGGCCACACGCCTGCTCCGTGTGTGGGCGACGCGCCAAGTCTGTTTATGCTCTGCGTCAACACATGCTCACTCATGAGGACAAGGCTTTTGTGTGTGAGCGTTGCGGTAAAAAGTTTTCGGTAAAGAGCAACCTGGCGAGCCACGTGCGCAAGATGCATTCCGAAGCTGCGGGACAATGCCCGCTGTGCCTCAAGGAAACTTCTAATCTGCTGGAACACATGCTACTTCATTCAGGTCAGAGCCCCCACAGCTGTCCATTATGCCCGCGGACCTTCCGTCAGAAGAATAGTCTTTCGTTCCACGTTGCTCTCCATAAAAATGCCCAAAAATATAAATGTACTGTGGAAGACTGTGGGAAGGCCTTCCCTAAGCAGAACATGCTGGACTTTCATATCCGGAAGGTACACTCCAACGAGACCCCTCACATGTGTCAGTACTGCTCCAAAGGATTCTTCCGCACCAGTGACCTGTCGAGGCACATCAACTCGCTGCATCCTGATGAATCAGCAAAATAATACATATCTGTATGTCAACTAAAGTGCAAAATAAATAATTTATTTTATTTTGGCCTATTCATTGTTTAATTGGACCTATATTTTTGAGTTTATGTATTATTTATATGAAAATACCAAATATCACGGGTCAAAATTATAGTTTAATTAAATATAACAACATTTAAAACTTAATAAACTACGTTATACAATTATCGTCAAAATTCTATACGAACAGAAACCTCAGATGTTTGATTATTTTATAACAAAATATTAATAATAAAAAACTGTCCTGCAATACCGAATAATTGTTTTGTATTTGTGGAATCGCTTGTGCTTCGATCCAAGCTTACAAGTATACAAAACAGTTTAGAAGGATACTTTTAACACAGTATACTAAGAACAGTAATACGTCTTCATAAAAACTGGCCGCTACCCATTAGAATGTGTGCGTGCGTGCTCGGCGCCGTGTACGCATGCACTGTGACGCACACATTGACATAAAATATGGGGCATAAGGCGGCAGCAGTAAGGACCGTGCCTTCGGTGCCATTCGCGCTCGCAGCCGCCGCTTTAGAATAAAATGCGCTTCCTGAAAAAGAATGCCATTTTTTATGTTTGTGGTGCTTTACTAAAAAGGTGTGTTGATTATCACAAAGACTGTGAGTTTTTAAAAGTCTACGTTGATGTTAATCAGCGTTCTTGCAATTTAAGTGCAGAAACTAGGTAGACTGATTACAGAAATTTTCGGGTTGCGTGTCTACCTTATGCGTCAGAATCTCAGACGCTACGAGTTAAAAGAAAGGGAGTAAAAATAAAGTGACAACCCTAGCGTCAACGCAAGAGTAGGCTAATAACTTGCCGACAGGCCGGAGATAAACTATTGTTCTGGGTATAGTGTGCTTTTAACCTCCTTCAAGTCTCATTCCATCCAGATTTTTTTAAAAAACAAGGCTTAGATGTATTGATGAACTAAACTGTTATTTTAACTGTGGTTGTGAGATCTTGGGTAACTGTAATGGTGATTGGTAACTGATAATTTATAATTTGGTTCTGGTACTAGAAAATAACCTCCAATAATTAAATCTCAGATACATATCATTGCAATCAAATCGACGATCCCTATGTTGACTAAGTATATTTAAAAAAATTTTACAGGGAAGTTGTTTAAAGTTTGGGTCTACATACATATTCAGCGTATTTGTCCACTTTTTTTACACGTAGCATTTTTCAAAAATTTTGTATTGCAGAGAAGATTATTTTCTGTGTATTATTTATTGTTTGGTATAAAAAGGTAAAAATGTTTTTTGGTAATGTTCAAGTTTACATAGGGACTGTCGAAATACAAATTACAAGATCAGTCATAGTAATGGCTTAGTTCATTACTACTTGGGACTTGTCTTTCGTTTAAACCATCGATTATTGCATTTTTCAAAATCTACAGTTTTTACGAAAGATAAGTATTAGGTCCTTACATATGAAATTGGCGTTTTGCTGTACTGGCAAATTTGATCTCAAATATCTTCTCTTTGGTTAGGAATTCCAAATCCAAATTTATACAGCTATTTACTCATGTATTTGTGTTTTGAAAATTATAATTCATTTGTTTTTTCCTCAATTGTTTTTTTGTTTGCGTCACTCAGTTTACAAAATAAAAAACTTGAAATATCGCGTTATTTACGAGTACGAGTTCCACCGTGGCACCAGTGCTGCAGAAATGGCTCGAAGGATTAATGATGTGTATGGCGACGGTGCCGCAAAAGAAAACACAGTGCGTTTTTGGTTCCAACGTTTTCGTTCTGGAAATTTCGACCTGCAGAACAAGCCCCGTGGACGGCCGGAGACCAAAGTTGATAATGAAGAATTGAAGGCTATTGTGGAAGCGGATCCATCGCAAACCACATCCGAGTTAGCTGCAGGCTGCGGTGTTAGTGATAAAACTGTTTTAATCCACTTGAAGCAAATTGGTAAGGTGAAAAAGCTTGAAAGGTGGGTACCTCACGAATTGAGTGAAGCAAATCAACAAACGCGCGTTGACTGCTGCGTTGCATTACTCAACCGGCACAATAATGAAGGGATTTTAAATCGAATCATTACCTGTGATGAAAAGTGGATCCTGTACGATAATCGGAAGCGCTCATCGCAATGGCTGAACCCTGCCGAACCAGCCAAACCATGCCCCAAGCGAAAATTGACTCCAAAAAAGTTACTTGTGAGCGTTTGGTGGACTAGTGCTGGTGTCGTTCACTACAGCTTTCTTAAATCTGGCCAGACGATTACGGCAGATGTCTATTGTCAGCAACTGCAAACCATGATTGAAAAGCTAGCTGCTAAACAACCGAGGCTGGTTAATCGCTTTAGGCCACTGCTGCTTCATGATAACACTAGACCACACACTGCACAACAGACGGCTACCAAATTAGAGGAGCTTCAATTGGAATGTCTAAGACATCCACCGTACTCTCCGGATCCTGCCCCAACAGATTACCATTTTTTTCGAAATTTGGATAACTTCTTGCAAAGGAAAAAATTCAACTCCGATGGGGCAGTCCAAACCGCCTTCAAAGATTTTATTGATTCCCGTCTGAATGGTTTTTTTAGTAAAGGGATCGATGAACTACCTATGAGATGGCAAAAGTGCATAGAAAGCAATGTTACATACTTTGATTAAATAAATATATTATAATAAAAAAAAATCTGTTTTATGTTCCTCCCATACTAAACGCCAATTTCATATGTAAGGACCTAATATAATCCAAGTTGATACAGCTCGCAAAAAAAAGTTTATGTCTCCAACAATTAAAGGATGACACAGATATACATAAATTATAGACATTAGGTATACATTGACTGTTTAATTATTAACAAATCAGTATAATTTTTTTAAATACAGTGGACCCGCGGTAATCCGACAAACGTTTAGCAGGACGATGTCGGATTATAGAGTACTGCCTAAGATCCTCTATAGTTCGAAATTTTTTACAAACGAGTACCTCGTAATCTGACAAATTACAGATTTTATTGTCTGTCTCTTGCCTGGCCCACAGTCAGTAGTTGGCACGAAGTTTTTAATCTTCTCATGGTTTATTTTAAAGGCAAATTGTATATCGGCCTACGCCATATTGACTTGCTAAACTACTGAGATTCATTACGATTTAGGCGGTCTAAAATATAACATTTTTCTTTAATTGTCAGTGTTTTGTGCTTTCGCTTCTGGGCTCGTACACGTAATACACAATGAATAAAAAGTGAACGCACGCTAGGCCACACCGCTATCACGTGTAGTCAAATTCAAACTAAACAATCAGAATCAAAACAATACCTTTGCATCGAGCACAATACTGGCTTGTACAAGTTGTAACCTGCTCAATCGTGCTTTATCTACATTAGCGAAGACTGTCAAAAAAATATTCAATAATAATAGTCATGTCGGATTACAGGGGGGACCGGATTATCCGGGTCCACTGTATTTTTTCTATTTTGTCAGTCAACAAAAAAATCTTCGGGGCTTATTTGATGCTTTTCCAACTTATAAAAAAATTGCATTTCCGCAAAATATATTGACTAAACCGCATAGTTAACGGGCAATTGTTGTACTGCAAACTAACACGTCTTAATAACAAATCCAAACAATTAAAATTCTATTTTATATTTTTGAAATCACACAGTCCATTCCACCAGCATTAGAACATGATACATTGAGGAAACAGTTTACAATGTAAATAACTACACACAATTAGTAGTATCACTGTAGGTGAGCACATTATACAGTGGGTGATCTAATTATTAGAGCCACCTAGAAAAATTAATAATTTTGAATTATTATTACAGCATGTTATATGTGTTATATGAGATATCCGCTGAGCGCATTCGAAAATGTGGACGTTAAAATATAACAACTTCACGTGACGAGAAAAAAACATGCTATATTGTTCTTGAAAATCGCAAGTTATCACGCAATGTCCTGACGAAAATAATTCGGGCGTTAACCGCCCAAGGCAGCTCGTCAATAATCATTCAACCAAAATATATTTCAAATGTGCTTATCTACACGTAAATGGTGCATATTTTCACGGACACAGACACTTCATAAGACGAAGACCAGAAGAAAAGTACAAAGCTGAATGCGGGGTTAGGACTGTAAAGGATCCCCTTAACATGGTGTGGCCAGCAACCAGCAGCCAAGGAACTGGTTGGCTGCACATGCTGGTGAGAACCAACCAAGAGAGAGGATCAATATCTGAACGTATTCTAAACAAAGGTACAGGAGTGGCTTCAGGATGGGAACTATACATTTATGGACAACTCAGCACCTTACCACAAAGCCAAAACTATGGAAGAATTCCTCTAGGACCAACTAGTGCATGTTCTCGTCTAGCCTGACAATTCGCAAGCCGTACAGAACCTAAGGCTGATTAAAAATAAATTTTCTGAAATAATGATCACAAATAAGCACCAACTGATTTAGCACGTTTGGCATGCAAGCCAAAAAATAAAAGAAAACTGCGCAAAATGCATAGAATGCATGCCAACAAGAATCGAGGCTCTCATAGCCGCAAAGGGTGAAACTCACAAGTACTAAGCAATAGTATTTTTTCAAGAAAATGTAACTTAAGTTCATTTTTTAAACCGTTTTAAGGTGCACTAAAACATTTTATTCAATAATATACAAGTTACAATAAGGTGTTTTTATTTCACCATAAACCTAAATATGCATGTTTCACGCAGTGGCTCTAATAATATGATCACGCACTGTAAGTGTAGCTCCAGAATATAATATAAACCAAAGATAGTAGTACTATGTCCACGCACAAAAATTAAGAGGTTTTTTCTCTAACACAACCAGTTTTTCATTTTCATTGGGATGGTTCAGTTTCAAGTGTTTTGTTAAATGACAGACTCGGAAAAATCCCTTCAAGCAATGTTTACAAGTAAACGGGGTCTTCCCTGTGTGCTTTAGCAAGTGACAATCTAACACCCATTTGGCATAAAATGTACGACCACACCCTTCCACACTGCAAGCGTATTTTCCGGCGGCAGAATGCTGCCGAGAGTGAACGAGCAAGCCACGGCGGCGAGAGAAACTCTTTCCGCAGTCCGGGCACGAGTGCGGCTTCTCCCCACTGTGGAGCGGCATATGCTCACGCAGATCTGGTACCGAGCGGTGACACACGAGACACTGACCCGAGCGCTCCGAATGCAGGGCGCGAACGTGCGCTGCCAGGTTACCCCGCACGCTGAAGGCTGCGCCGCAGCACTCGCACACGTGTTCTCGGCGCGCAGCATGCAGAGCCAAATGCTGCTTGAGAGCGAATGAAGACTTGACAGCCTTGCCGCAAGCGGCGCATACGAAAGGTCGGTCCGCGCTGTGGACGCTGCGATGGCGTCGCAGGTGACCCTGCTCTGCGAAGCTGGCGGGGCAAGTGGTGCATTGAAAGGGTCGTTCGCCGGAGTGCCGGCGTCCGTGAGCGGCCAGCGAGCCCCGCTGGGCGAAGCGCCGCCCGCACTGAGCGCAAGCGTAAGGCAGCTCTCCGCTGTGCGCCCGCTGGTGCACTCGCAGGTTGGAGGAGCTTGCGAAACTTTTGCCACAGGTCTCGCAAGTGTGGCGGCGTTCGTCTGCAGTTTTAAAGGCTTTCCGTATTTTCCTCCGTCTGCGAACTTTCTCGGTGGATTTTTCCTCAGAGTCTGAATGCTCGATGGAAGCACTCGGTGAGTTGATGCTTTCACGTCTCTGGGAGGGTTCTGAGGAGTCTTCGCTGCAGCGGTCAAGTGAGGGTTCCATAAATGCAGTATTCTCGACAACATCATCATTTTTATTCTTGTTTTTTAGAATTTCTTGTATTTTTTTGTCTGAATTACGACATTTTTCAATAAATTTACGGCAAATTGATAATTCTCCGAAGCAGCATCCGCAGATGGATAAAAACCCATCAGCTTCGATAATTTTGATTCCTGAGCAGTGTTCTAAGTCGTCGCTTATTTTTCCTATGGAACCAATATTAAATATTGAAATTAAATTATCTTTATTACACAAACATACTCGGCAGACTTCGTCCGTATACTCCGATTTAAAACCCATGTTGGTAATGTTTATTTAAAAATATATATTCTTAAAGTTAAATCATTATCTAAATAATTTTATGTAAAGATACTGAAGGTAAAAGAAATAATTTTCACAGAAGGTAAACACATCCAATCGTTTTGAATTTCGAATAAATGACGGCTTTTGACATTTGTGCAGATTATCTATGGCAGGATATTCCGTAGATAAGATAATATAAGATCACAGACATCACAGAGTATAAAATTGTACAGAGATGAATAGCCCCTTCCTGTATGTCCCCCTCGCGTATATTTAAAACACATTAATACTGCAGTTAAAGTATTTATCTTTGCATAATTAAATATCCTTGTAAACAAAACATATTTTTTACAAAAGTCGTTTTTTTTTTAATTTTCGTTCCAGAGTCTCTTCGAGTAAAATCTTATTTTTGTAATAAAGCGTGACTTATATACAACGACAATACTTTTTACGAGCATTTAATTTGAATGTTTGTTATTCGTTTTAGCATAAAATGTAAACAAAGCCTTTGTAATGTTATAATATTAATTAACTCCTGAAAATTTGTAATAATTAGACAATATGTGAATTTTTGAATATATACTTCTTTTGGCGCATTCAAGGTATTATTTTTTTACTGTAACATTAGCATGTAGCGAGAATGCGAGACTATCAAAATTTATTCACTTGAAATTATCATTCCAGTAATATAAATAACTAGCTGTTTGTACCCGGCGTTGCTCGGGTTAAGGATTTAGTTTAAAATAAGTTCATGGGGGGAGAAAAAGGTTCTATTGTTTCGTAAGTCTCTAATAAAAACAATGTTTCCATTTAATCTAGGCTGGGATGGATGGGATGTCCAGGTGGAAAATGTCATCTATGTTACCCACCAGGTCCTGAAGAATAAGTATGCAAAATTTGAGTCAGATCGTTCAAACGGTGTTGATTTGTATAGAAAATATATAAAATAAATAAAAACGACGTAATTATCAGATATTTAAAAAAATGACACATTCATTCATTCGACATTCAAAATGGTTGTCAACGCTGTATAATTTCGAAACTTTTGAATACGGAACCGTTTATGGGTTTACGCCAAATTGAAATGACGACGGATTGGAGTTAATTGGCAATTGCAAGTCACCGTCGAGTTACGGGAAGGAAGAAAGTTACGGGTTTCAAGTTAGGAGTTAACAGTGATGAAACAATTACAGTTACGAGTCATAGAGAGCGACAAAGTCAATGGGCGTTACAACATTTACAAGTTAAGCCGTGTGTTTACTAGGGGACAAATTATCTCTCAACATCACGCGCGGCATAGAGTCTACGTGACGTTGCAACGTCGCGCACTGTTCCGCGACGTCGCGCACAACGTAGCGGGGCATTTCTACGTGCCGCGGAAACGTTGCGATGTGCACAGTACTCGAGCGAGCTCACGGGGATATCGGGCTGTGCGTCAGTATCAAGTGGTATGTTTACAAGTGAATGTGCATGCGCTGTATCTGTCAACTGACATTAATGTGGGGAAACGAAATTTTTGTTCTCCAACTCATCGCCGTACAATTTTGTGGGACACTTCAAACCGTGAATATAAAAATAAAATAATATGAGGGTCAACAGCATTCCTTAATATTGTCTTGCTTGGCCATGGAAGGCCCGATTATTTGTAATAAATTGTCAAAATCAGTGGTCGTCATTCGAGTGAAATTGACAAAAGATCCGTTAGACATTCGAAGATCGCATAGAATATCCATCCTTCTTTCTCTTTGCAGTAATTAATTTCGCACCTACCACCTTTTTCTCCTCTTACGTTTCGATAAACTCGTTAAAATAAATAGATACGCAGCTGTCATCCTAACCTCATCGGGCGGCTAGTGTAAATAGATACGCAGCTGTCAACATAACCTCATCGGGCGACATTTTCGCCGTTTCCGCGACAAGTGATATGCGCGTCCCGGTGTGTACACGTCAAATGATCGCGTCATTGTCCCCGAAACATGAGCGTAGATGTTGATCCGACATGCCGCGCGGAATGTTTTGCGATTTGTCCCCTAGTGAATACATGGCTTTATGAGAGACCGGAAGTCGGAGTGATCGTAAGTTATCGGAGCAATGGAGGCAACGAATAAAAAGTGGTAAAACTAGTGAAGAGCGAGTTACGAGCGGTGAGAAACCAGTAGAAGGTGGGAGTTAGGCAAGAGTAGAAAATTAGCAGAGGTGCCGCGGACGAAATCAAGGGGCCATACGACGCTAGCTATCAGCGCAATAAGCGTCACGAGGGAACGAGTGTTCATCGAGAGGGAATGGGCTTCCAGGCTCTGCTGATTCACCACACACGCGAAGAAAAAACACTAACGATACCTCGTTATTAGAATTAAGGATAATTTTAAGAACTACAATTTTAATTGTTCGAAGAATATTTTTTCTTCTGAATGAAAATTTCCGCTTTGTGATGATATGATTATTAAAATAAAATACAAATCTCTCTGTTTTCATCACTTTATTAGATATAAAATATTCTCTTATTCAGGATATTTTTTGTACACAATCGATCCTGAAGAAGAGAACACTGCTCTCGAAACATAGATTTTAGAAACATAGAAACCCCAAAAATTCAGAATGAAACAATATCTAATATATTTAAAGTTAATACAGTAGACATCATTTGTAAGAAATATTCGATTTTACAAATATTTAAAGAAAATAAGATAAAAATTTACTACTACTTTATATCACTCGAGTAGATATGATAATAATATAAAAAATCCTAAGTTTAATAACACATATTTTCAAAACAGTTTTTTATATAGAGATATACTTAACTTCAATAATTTACCAACAGAAATAAAAAGTATTGATGACTACAATAAATTTAAGTAGAAGTTGAAGTGTTTTTTTTACGTTGAATGTTACGTTGATTGTTGTCAGGCCACGATTTTATTATATTGATATTCTCGTTTGCTGGTTCGTGAACTTTTGCCCATGTAGGATAATTTGTTAACAGTGCGGTGTCGTCTGCATGTGTGCTTGCATGGAATGCTTGATTTTAAATGCTTGATTCACCGTTGATTTTGTTGAGATGTTTTGAGAGAAATGGCAGAGTTCTGGGGACCGTACGTTGGGGGAATCCAAATTCACCTACTGGTGAATTACTTGAAGAGTCATTTGATCTGATTATCCGAGGTATATTCGGTGAGTAGCCTTTTACCCGTTTGGGACCGTTTGGTCCATCCCGTTTTCTTTTGGTTCTGATAAGAGTTGTTCGTGGGAGATAATGTCGAGTACTTTCCTTGAATCGATGAAGATACCCGTACAATTACTTGATTTGTTCAATTTATTTTGCATGATGGTGAATGTTTTGCGGTTGCGTCTTGTGTGCATATTCCCCCGTGAACCCGAATGGGTTCTCATTTATTGTAGAATTGACTTTTGTGATTGAGTTTGGTCTCTTTTGACTGCTTATTCTATATTATTATTTACTTAACTGCTTATTCTATATATTGTATTATTAATTAAGATTTTGATTTATTACCTTTTTCATTGTTTGATAAATTAGATTACACTACCAATATAATTGTAAGTGGTTATCCCTCACCACACACAAGAATCATTATTCTTTTTGGTGAGGTATATATATACAAAAAAAAAGAATTGTAAACATTTTCTAGGTATCATTGTAATAAAATATTATACTCATATATGTGGTGGCCCAAGACACATAAACACACACCCGTGTAATGAGGTATCGCATATGCTGACATCGAAGTACGGCAGGCCGTCGCCCTCGATCGCTGAGCACAGCATGAGGCAAGATCGCTGAGCACAGCAAACAGGCGACAATGTAAGTCGGGCCAATGATCGAGTATAAAGGCAATGTATAGCAAAGGGCATGGAGAGCGAGGAAATGCACCTTGCTGATTTAGACTAAATACCCACATGCGCGGCCGAGTAAAGACATAAGAAATCATAACACCCCCGATTCCTTCACGATCACTATATAAACGGTAGTCTCCAGAGCAGACCATCTCACTCCTGCGGGACTTTTCGGATACGGCGGAAGCCCTCTTCGTTATACATCTCACCTTGACGTGAACCGCTTATTCTGCGGAAGCTATCGCCATTCCTCGACTCATTATTGTATAACTGTAATTATTCTACTTGTAACTTTGTCATTATTAAATCTCAATAAATACTATTCAAACGCCGCGGCTTCAGCCTCATCAGCCATCCCACATTGGTGACCCCGACGCAAGAAGAACACGCACCTGCATCATCGCAGCCTTCACATCTTCAAGCTTCAACTTCAATCTACAACTTTAGAACTTCAGCTTCAGGCAGAGCTTCCGTACTCCTTCGCAGCACATTGCAGTCGCATTTCCATTGCCATCCGGTAGATACCGACGCAACACGAGCTTCAACACGCCTTCAGCAACCATCAACGGGAGGAGTGAGATCATCCCATCCATCATGAGTAGACACCACGCGACACAGGAGCGCACGCTGACGATAGCGGACATAGCGCCAGTACCGGTCTGGGACGCGGACCTACTGGATTGGATAGACCAGATAAACGACATGCTCGACGACGCCGGATACATCCAGTGGGACAAGAGCTGGTTCATCAAGGATCTGTCGAGGTCGCAGCCAAGCTACGGGACCTGACCATGGAGCGGACGACGCGGACAATCACAGAGGGCCTACGCCTCATCAAGGTGGACGACCGACATACATACGTGTGACATGTCCAGGCAGACAGCAAACGAAAACCAACGACAAGCAAATATCATCGATATCCCATATACACCGTACAATCACAATACAATCTTCAAATAACATTTTGCAAAAGACGACATTTCATACATTCAATTCACAACAGTAAAAATATCAACAGCCGGAGCTCGATAACAAGTATCAGCATAATTTCAACATACGCCACAGCGACCCGAAAACAAAACAAAAACAACGTCAGCAGAAAACGTTCAACGCCGCGCGAACGGCGCCGAAATGTAAACAAATAACACCGCGCTCGGAGAAATGCAACCGAAGAATAAAGAGGCCAGAATAATAAATAATATTCCCTGTAGCATATTATGTATCCAATTGATTATTCGCTCTTGCTCAAGACTTATGAAGTACATACAATCGTTACTTTATAAAAAACACGTTATAAATTATCGATTAATTGAAACAGAACATTTTTGTAATAAAGAGGGGGTCAGAGATCGATTACATGGTGATGATGTTTTTTCCAATGAGAGGATTTTGGTACTGACCAGGTTATAATGATGAGTTTGATTGCTATTCGATTGTAACGAATATTGGTAACTGATCTTGTACTGTTGTATAGTGATTAACAGTTATCTGTTGATTTGTGGAAAATTAGTTTCCAATATTATTGGTATAATCAGATACAAATCTCAAATAACGATTATATAATCACTCAATTTTTATTGGGAAAGTAAAAATTTCCGCACAGGAATGCGATCACTATAAATTGGCGTGCGAGGGAGGTATTATTATGTTATCTATGGAGGGAGGGCATACCTGTCGCGTAACAGAAGTTGCCAGGGTGTAAATTTATTACACAATACGTAATGTACAGAATGTCCGGTGACCGGTATCGTAGCCTTTAACAGAAAATTGGTCGGGCAGCACTAAAGAAACCAAGCCGTAATGGCGGCCGTTCTATCTGTCAAACTGTCAGACGGTAATATCGGTCCATTATTTGCTTTTTCAGCTTCGCAAAACTTTAATACTTCATTGGCAATTTTTCTTGCACCATCCCTGACTGTTTAGGATATCTTGGACACAATAATTCAGTGTATATTGGTAATCAAGATGTCACAGCTCCCGAGCAAATACAAAATTGTACTGAATGACAGGGCGAGGGGTTACCACCCGGTGCGGGCGGGGCGGGTTTTAGTTCCAAAGTTCCAAGTTATTGTGGTCAAGCAATATCGTTGATTGCGGAATGAACTTGCTCTAGTCCATAGATAAGATAATGTAATACTCGACATTATGGGTTTTTCTCGTTTGTCTATGATTGCTCTTGACATTTGCTGTATGTCAAAGTCAGTGTGGTCAGTGTTTGGTCTATATTCTGTGGTGTCAATATTGTTTTTGGTCTATATTCTGTGATATTGTTCTCTTCTGGGTTTCGATGATCTTTGTAAAGCGATGATTTTTGATATTTTTAGGAAATAAAAGTTTGGTAAAGTATGAATGTAAAAGCTGATTCCACTTGCAGGACGTGCTTGCGAGACTCTGATGGTGGCACGTCATTATTTGAGTTTGTTGATGGATATGAATTACGTCTCGGGGAAATGCTTTCTGCATGCGCCGGTGTTTTTATCTCCGAAGAAGATGAATATCCTCATAAAATATGCCGAAGCTGTGCATCTGAACTTCCCTCCGTCTGGAAGTTTGTCGAAACCTGCAGAACGTCGGATTCACGTTTACAAAAATATTTTAAAGATCAAAAAGTTGAAAACGTTTCGGAAATTGTACATTTTAAATTGGAGATCAAAGAGGAGTTCGACCCATCAATTGTGAAAGAGGACATTTCTGATGAGGATGGAGAGCATTTTGCAGATTCTACAAGTTACCAAGAACTGAATTCAGATGCATTGAGGCCCAGGGCAAGGAAAGTTTCTGTTAAAGTTAAAAATATTAAAAAGAGGAAATCAAAAATATCCACAATTAAAAATAATGACCCAAAATGTCCGACTTGTTTTCACATTGCCGCCACAGAATGCGGATTGAAGAAACACATCCGGCACCACCACCCTGAACTGTGGAGCCAAGCTACATATCCGTGCTCTCACTGCGGCAAGACTTTCAAGAGAAAGAGTGACCGCGTGGTACACGAACGCTCACATTCTGGTGAACGGCCCTTTGCGTGTCTACACTGTCCTCAGCGCTTCTCTCAGTCCGGCACGCTGATCCTGCACACACGCCGTCATACAGGTGAGACACCGTTTCGCTGTGCCGCCTGCCCGCGCCTCTTCTCTTGTCACTCATCTCTGCGCAGACACGCTCGCTCACACTCGGGAGAACGGCCATACGCTTGCGAGCGGTGCGGGGCTACTTTTGCGCAGCCTGGTTCGCTGCGCCAGCACGGTCGAGTGCATTCGGAGGAGCGCCCGCATGCCTGTCAAGCCTGCGGCCGCCGCCTCAAATCACGCCTCGCGCTGCGTAATCACATGCTCACCCATGGGGACAAGGGATTTGTGTGCGAGCGCTGCGGGAAGAAGTTCTTCATCAAAGCCAA
The DNA here is from genome assembly GCA_016648135.1 of Agrypnia vestita. Classification (NCBI taxonomy): domain Eukaryota; kingdom Metazoa; phylum Arthropoda; class Insecta; order Trichoptera; family Phryganeidae; genus Agrypnia; species Agrypnia vestita. Next base: position 100,578 of record JADDOH010024479.1, read on the forward strand.
CCTAGACAAACATCACAAGAAGATGCATCACTCGGGGGCCGGGGTGTGCTCCGTGTGTTCCAAGCCCTGCTCGGATCTGGAGCGCCACATGCTGAGTCACTCGGACCGACTACACTTCTCATGCCCGCTGTGTTCGCAGGCCTTCAGAACTAAGGGAAATCTGACCTATCACATCACCACTCGCCATAAAAATGATCAGAAGTACAAGTGTGATGTAGAAAAATGTTCCAAAGCGTTTCCCAAGCAAAGCATGTTGGATTTCCATACACGGAAAGTGCACTCCAATGAAACTCCCTACATTTGTATGTATTGTGAAAATGGATTTTTTCGTAAAAGTGATCTTTCTCGGCATCTTAATACAGTTCATCCTAATGAAAAAAAATCTCAGACTTTTTAATTTTGTTGTGGACTTGTGCACTCCAAGAGGTTCAGTGTTCCCACACGAATTTCTTCACGGATTACTTGAAATTTTCTGTAAATTTATTTGTTAATAACTTAAAGAACAGCGAAAATGTTGTGCTTGATGACTGGCTTTTATTCAGTTTTATAAAAATTATGTAAAAAAAATTGCACTGCGCTTTATTGTGCCGAAAATGTTAAATTGTTAAGTTGCAAAGTGTATATTGAGTGTATGGTACCCAAAATGAACACCAGATTGGGGCAGATTGCTTTAAAAACAAAAAATCTACATTTGATTAAAGCGAAGAAATTTTCTAATCAGGGCCATAATCTAATCATATTACATCTAAATTGAGATTAACTTCCAAAACTTTAGTAGTGGGCTAAATTCCAGACAGTGGTGGAATAATATCTATATGGAATAATATCTTATGATGAATGGCCTGACAGTATTAAGCTGCAATTAATAATCCCAATATAATTTAATATAATTTTAACAATATGATAAATTATTAGGTTTAGAGTATTATTTGATATTAAGAAATGGCATATTTATGCTGGTGAGTTTAATATCTTTGTTTTTCTTAAAACTGTGCATTTTCTGTGTTGATTATCTGCATTTAAAGAACAGTTTTGAAAAGCTAAGTTACAGATCCAGTTTCTCTATACTTTTTATGGATCCCCCGACATCATTTTTTGTGCTCATACTTTGCAGCCTCTTAACTTATTTGTGTAAACTTAACTGTGTGAATGTCTTGAACAACGGTGGAATAAAATGCCTTGGCACTACTATTTTAATTAATAAAATTATTACTGTTTTACAATACAAGTCATCTATTGAGGTTTTTTAAAGTTTGAATAATTGGGTAATTCCACATTTTACAGATATGTACGGAATAGATACAGAAAAATAAATTATGTTTTGTAATTCAGTATAGATGGTGTATGCGATTCCATTAAAACGCGATATGACGTCACGTAGCAGTAATTATAGATAATTTATTTATTTTCTATGGTCACTTTTCGTCTTCCATTTGTTTTTACTTATGTTTGCCTGGTGTTTATATAGATTTTGCGGTGCTTGTGAACTATTTTAATAAAATAAAGATCTAAGAACAAAAAATAATTGAGGACGGATTTTCACAAGAAAAATCCGGTAACTTTTTCTCATTTTTCAGTTTTGAATTTTCAGTTTTTTGTGTACCATACAATATCCACAAAACTTTTTTCAAGACATTGTGGATGCACTATGCAAAAAGCTGGCTTATTTGTAAAAAAATGAATGTATGTCTAAATACGCAAATGTGCTCTTATGTGTTAAACGTTGGATTGATATAAAAATTGATGCGTGAAGTCACTTGTGAAAATAAGAGTTTTGGCGGGAGTTTAAAATGTTGGTTTTCAAAATCGTTTATTTTTTCAGAAACATATTTTCTAAACCAAAGATTCTAAACAAAATTTTTCTGTTAAAAAAAAAGTGAAATTACCCTATCATTTATTTTCACTTATTGTCTTATTTGTTTGTTTCTATAAACATAAAATGTAATGTAAATTGGCGTGCGGCGACTTTGGAAATAAAACCCGCCCCGCCCGCACCCGGCAGTAACCCCTCGTCCTGTCATTCAGTTCAATTTCGTATTTGTTCGGGAGCTGTGACATTTTAATTACCAATATACACTGAATTATTATTTTCAAAACATCCAAAACAGTCCGGGATGGTGCAAGAACAATTGCCAATAAAGTATTAAAGTTTTGCGAAGCTGAAAAAGCAAATAATGGACCAATATTACCGTTTGGCAGGTTGACAGAGCGGCCGCCATTACTGGTTTGTTTTTTTAGTGTTGCCTGATCAAATTTCTATTAAAGGCTTCGACACCGTTCACCGGACATTCTGCACATTATTTATTGTGTAATAAATTTACACCCTGGCAACTTCTGTTACGCGACAGGGACGCCCTCCCTTTCATGCCAATTTATACTAGTATGTCATAGTGAATTGGTCAACGGTAAAATAATGAAATTTGCTTTGCTTGATGGCTATAGTATTAGGTAAAATGGCATACTAGGACCATCTATCACAGTAAATAACCTGTTGACGATCTCACTGAGGATGATGTGTGCATGTGTCCCGGAATTTTAAAAGAAGAACTGGAACTGGAGATCATTTTACCTGCCAAGTTTATAGCATGTAGTCAGTTGGTTACTTACTCACTCAAAGTCAGACATTATAAGCAGAATCCAAAAGCAAGAGTCGCTTTCAACAAAAATCCAAGATCTTTGAATCTCCTAACATTGATATAAAGGTTAGAACGAATTGTGTTAAAACTCTTGTCTGGAGTGTGCTGTTGTATAACAGTCAAAGATGAACCATCGGCTAGAGCATGTCCAGGAGGCTAGCGGCATTCTGGATGTGATGCTACAGGCGCATGGGTGCTACAGGTCAGAACCTATCCGAAACAACGAGGTGTTAAGCAGGATGGGCGAAAAGAGGCGGTTCCTGATCAGAGTCGCTCAACAATGTGTGAATTGAATAGGCCATAACATAAGGCACTAAGACATGCTTATTACCATCCTCGAGGGAAATATTTAAAGCAATAATCATAGAGGCCGCTCGAGTTCAAGCTACATATACTAGGTTATCGGAGATACGCGCTATGGCACCTACCAAGAAATGATGAGGCAGGTAACTGAGAGGAGTGGAGAGATCGAGTTTGGTGCGAACTAGGATAGTGCCCAAAAAAAAAATCATTGGTTTCCTGCTAGGGTCACGTATCAATACTTTTTTATCGATACAATATTAAATGATAATAAAAAAAGAATAGAATCCAAATTGTGAGGTAATGCAACAAATACAACGCAGGTTTGGACAAGTGGAAGATTTTCACTTGGTAGCCATGTCTTGCTTTCTTGACTCCAGATGTAAAATATACATTTGCAATAGCACAAGCTCTGGCGTGTTGGAACTAACTAACTGACCATTACTCATGCTCTATTGAGTTAAAAGCCTCAACAACCATAGAGCATGCATGAGAAGATGTATGAAGGTAGCCGAAGCGGTGTGTTGAAAAGTGGTGTGTCAATTTAGAGGAATATGGCGTTCTATCCTTTCTGTCTATCCCTGAGAGATGGTTAGTTAGTTCAATATGCCAGGGCTTGCGCTATGATAAGGCGATTGATAGCAGCAAACTTAGTCTCCATCAGCAGCGAGGTAGGCAGTGGTTCATCTGTCGAAGCAGCTTACGGCTTTTGGATTTATCACAAGACCTTGGCCCATATAAAAAAGGTCATCAAGCAGGTTCAGATTCATAGGCACAGTCTCCACCAAATCTGAAGGATATGATTGTGATGGCGCTATATTTAGCAACACCACTATCTACTAATCCATTCCAACAGTGAAAAGATATTATGAAGTGTATTTTCGCAATTATATCTGTGTGTGCTGCACACAACATGCTCGAAATAATAATGGATTACAAATACTGTGGAGTAGAAGTAAGGTACTGTACAGTACTTTGTGCCTTTGTAAGGTTTTGTCTGAATACGGGGTGAAGAGTTCAAACAGGCAATTGCATCCCTGTACGAGGGAAGTAGTGCTTGCTTATTAATGGGGCATTCACATTATGGTTTGATATTACAAAAGTTGTCAAACAGGGATGCATAATGTCAACATGGCTTTTCAATCTGTATATGGACAATTGTAAGAAAGAACTCAAGGTACTAGAAGTAGGGGCAAAATGGACGGGCTCACCAAATCCTGTCTACTATACGCCGACGATGCACTATTAGTGGCTAACAGTAAAGTTGACCTACAGTGCCGGGTGTCCAGGATGTCTGATGTATTGATGCAGAGTGAACTTATGATAAATGTCAGCAAATCGAAAGTGGTGGTGTTAGAGTGGAAAGAAAGAATGACGAAGTGTGGTGTAACTGTAAGGAATGCTAAGTGAATGAGTTTGTGTACTTGGGAAGTATGTTTAGTAGAGATGGCAAGGCTGAGAAGCATATCGAAAGGAAGGTGACTGCCGGTAATAAAGTTAATGGTGCACTAAATCCAATTATGGCCAATAAGAATCTGTCAAAAGAAGCAAAACTGGTGTTACATAATGGCATTCTAGTGCCAACTATGATGTATGTAAGTGAATTCTGGAATTAGCCAAAAAGGAATGAAAGTAGACTGAATGCGGTCATTAAGGCGCTTGTGTGGAAAATCTTTGGTCGATAGAGTGAGGAATGAACAAATTAAAAATGAAAGTAATGCTGGCTGCAGTGTGGTAGACAGAATAAAGAAAGGAGTGCTGAGATGGTTTGGTCGTGTTGAATGTTTGAGTGAGGGAAGGATAGTTAAGAAAATATATGGGGCGAGTGTTGAAGGCAACAGTAATAGAGGGCGTCCTCGAAGGACCTGGCATGATCAGATACTACAAATATTGGAGGGATATTGGGAGGATGGCCCTGTTAAAAGCTTCAACAACCGTAGAACCTGCGTGAGAAGATGTATGAATGTAGCTGAAGCAAAAGTGGTGTGCCAAGATATAAAAATTTGGCGTTCTATCTTCTCTGCCTACCCCTTCGGAGAAACGGCGTGATGGTTAGTGAGTTAGTGGAGTTTCGATCGTACAGACTTACAAAAAAATCTTCATAGAAAATTCGAAAATGTATTGGTATTGGGGGGGGGTATCAATTATACAGCCTTACAAAAAAAATCATAGTTAATCCGAAAAAGCATCGATACTGCTCATGAGTAAGGTGTCGATACTTTTTGCTCGATACAGTGCCCCTATTTCCTGCGGCTTGCATTCCTTTATGTCCGTAGTCGATGTTAACAAACATTCATTATGAGCAACCACAAGTAGCAGCATACCATAGACAACGAAGAAAATTGTCAAAATGATTTTGACAGATCCACTGATCCACAGAATAAATCTCGCTGGTATGTGACAGTTGTGGTCATCAGGTTGTCAGTTAAGTCCAATGAATGGAAATTTTGAACGTGCGTGTGTTAAAAACTGTCACTTGTCATTTTGTTTTGAGTCTAGCTAAGTTGTTTTCGTTTTACGTAATTATTCATCGTGTCACCGTCCCGTGAATCGAGATGCCACTAGTCGTCATGTGCGGCATTCCTAAAAGTGGAAAAACAACCAAGGCTTCGAAAATTAAAGAATGCTTCGAACGTCAACATAAAAAGAACGCCATAATTATTTCAGAAACGGAAGAAATAAACAAGGCTGGTTATGAAAAAAATTCTTTTTACCTGGACTCACAGAAAGAAAAACACATTCGTGGGGTATTGAAATCGGAAGTTATGAGATTGCTAAGCAAAGATGATGTTGTCATATTAGATTCTGGTAACTATATCAAAGGTGAGATTTTATTATTGGTACTTTCACTTTGCTGCTTTGTCAGTGTGAATGAAAGCATTATATTAGGCACACAATTTACGCCAAAATTATTATTTAATATTATTATATATTTTCGTGGTATATATTATTATTTTAATAGCTCTTCTTTTTTATATACATATTTTCTCTCTGTGTATATTATAGTACAACTAATATATAATTTATAACCTATGGTGGACCGGGTCTTTCGCTTACAACCTGGTTATGGTGGAATAAATATTATTATACAGTGTGACAGAGCTAGTTCATAAAATTTAACAGGTAAATTCCTGCCTAAATTTTGAGTCAAAAATGTTCTCTCAACATTTATTTTAAAGTTTGCATTTTTTTTCATTATTTATTTCTTATCTTCTTTAAAACGTCTCTCTCTCTTTTTTATTAATTGATTAAAAAAAGCATTTTTAAGCAATTCACTTTTTATAATGCGGTAGTCATAAATTACTTTGTGCACCTGCCGCTAGAGGACGCCAGAATTAAATATTTAATTCATTTTGATTTTTGGAAACAACATATATATTATATTTTAATATGTGTGTGTGTGTGTGTGTATGTGTGAACAATCGCAATTTCAGAACAAAGTTCTGTGAACTTTTAAAACCAAGTTTATACATAAAAATCAAATCAACGAAAAAATATTTGGCTGTTACCGTGTTGTATCAAATGTTTCCAAAAATGAATAATGTCTGCGATGCTGCGATGATAAATGTCTTTGAATTGTCATGAGATGTCGATTTGAAGACATTTATCGCGATGATGATGATGCGACGAATTAAAAAACATGTGCATTTTCGAAAAAAGTCTAAGTGTCTACCCACTTCAATATTTTATCGATTTTCGGCCTAAAACGGTTCCGTATTGAAAAGTTTCAAAACCATACAACTTTGGCAGCCGCATTGAATGTCGAATGAATGAATGTGGTTATTGTTTTAAAAACTGATATCTGACAATTGCTTCATTTTTGCAATAAATATTTTTTTTAATATCACTTTTGGTCATTTTTTGCATGGTGATAAATAAAAACTTTCTTAAAACACATCGACAATAACATGAAATACAGAAATCTGTATGAGAATCCCCCTTTTGGCATTTCAATAACACACCTAAAATCGTAATTCAATAAACAGTTCATTTGTCAGCTTTTAAATTGAGCATCTTTATGATTGGTAAAACTGTCTATTTAAGAAAGACGATCGAATTGATATGTGTAGGCCGTGCGTATGAGGCGTATTGTTTCATTGTGTTAGTGTTTATATTCGTAAACACAAACGCAATGAAACAATGTACCACGGCTTACATATACTAATTTGATTGTCTTTCTTAAATGGAAAGATTTCTACTCGATACAAGATGGTTGACGGTACATTATATATATTCCTGGAACACAATTTCAAGTGAATAAATTTTTGACAGTTCAATGGATGCATACGCGTTTCATGGTCTAGCATTCCCGCTACAGTGTAACTTCAGTGTAATGTATGTATGTGTGTATATGGGTGTGTATGTATATGTATATTTTTAGATATAAATTCATAATATGTATGCATTGAACATAAAGTTTGTAATGTACATATTATGTAATAAATAAAAATTTAATTGAATTGAACTTCCGTTACAGTAAAACATTTATCCTGAATGCGTCAAAATAACTTGCATAGCTTGTGTGATTTTTGCACCGTACAAAAATTTTGCACATGTGTTTTCACGCGCAGCTAATGTGGTTTCAAATACTTTACTAAAATATTGAAAGAAAATGGAATCATTCAGAGAAATAAGAAAAAAAAGAGTTTTTGCCGTCTACTTCGAATATTTCTTATTTCATTTTTTCAGCGAGAATCCTGCTGCTCAATGTGGTCATGAAGTAATGCTACATAATTTAAACCGATAGCGTGGTTGATTTTTTTGAAGAAATCAATTCATACTCTTCTCCGCCATTATTAATATTGTTTACTGAAATATGTGTCCACTTACTATTGCTTGACCACTGTAACTTGGCGTGCGGCGACTTTGGAACTAAAACCCCCCGCCCGCACCTGGCGGTAATCCCTCGCCCTGTCATTCAGTGCAATTTTATATTTGCTCGGGAGCTGTGACATCTTGATTACCAATATACACTGAATTATTATGTCCAAGATATCCTAAACAGTCCGGGATGGTGCAAGAAAAATTGCCAATGAAGTATTAAAGTTTTGCGAAGCTGAAAAAGCAAATAATGGACCGATATTACCGTCTGACAGTTTGACAGATAGAACGGCCGCCATTACGGCTTGGTTTCTTTAGTGCTGCCCGACCAATTTTCTGTTAAAGGCTACGATACCGGTCACCGGACATTCTGTACATTATGTATTGTGTAATAAATTTACACCCTGGCAACTTCTGTTACGCGACAGGGACGCCCTCCCTCGCTCGCCAATTTATAGTGGTCGCATTCTATCCAGCAACATCCAAAAAATAAAAAATAAATATTTTGAATGCAATCATCTTCTTCCTATAAAATCTCCAATTAATAATTGGTAATATATCCAAAATCATGTTTCCAAATTTTCTCAGACAGGACAAAGACAATAGATTTAGTAGGGGGTGGATCGCTGATTTTGGATTCTCACTTGTGACAATGTCAGAAGGATATATGTAAATTAAAATAGATTGTAATGAGACTGGCGCTGGAGCGGGCGGTGCCTTCCGTGTCCCGGACTCGGCTTATTTATTTCTTTAGCTAACACCAGTTCAGTTGTCTCGGTGCGTTGACCAATGGGGTGGGCGCTTACAAACAACATGTACCCCCACTCCCATGGTCGACCGTGACTCCGAACGGCGACTGTACCGCATTGAAGCCACCCTCCGAGTCATTCTTTCAATTTATTTTCAACAAACATTTATTCTAAAAAACACATTTCAGGGCCGCCAATAAAATCGAGATTGTCCTGCCGATTTCGGCAGCACCGTGTACGACGCTCAAATCCTGTACAGAACAGAACACAAATCACTATTAAAAGCAAAGACAGCAATATCTACTTCAACCAATCAACTCTCAAGGATGTGTCATGACAAAATGCTCTCCATATTAAAGTGAGATTTGTTGTCGATTTTAGATAGAAACATCATAGCAAAGGCAGCAATATCCAATAGGCGTGATGACAGTATTAAATAATTAAAGAATAAGATTTTAGAGAAGGAAATATTTTTAAAGGATTCTAAAAAATGATCCAGTTTTAATGTACACATTGAGATTAATTTGTTGAGGGCCAAAAAAACATAGAGAAACATTAATCACCAAGGCCAAAGATTTTCTGAATTTTTTGTGATTTTTCTTTTTACGAAAAATAATAATTTATTTTTATTTGTTTATTAGAGACAACACTACTATTTTTATTTGATGCCTACCTAATAATCTTCTTCTGTGTGGTATATTTTGTTGCACGGCACGGCACACAACGAAACATCGCACTCATAACACATAAATATGATACACTTTCACACACACACACCACACAAACCAATAAAAATTGACAAATATCGCAAAACATATCGTATATATTTGTGTATACGTGTAAAAATAAATCGAAAAAAATAAATCGTATTTCCCGCGCACTTTGTGCGTGACCTTGAATGACGGAATATTTGAATTTCGATTGCAAAACACGCGTGCCGGGCGCCATCTACAACTATCCTATATGATTTTGACGGCAGAAAAACTTCTGTTTTGATTGTTGATTTAAAATATAACCGGTGATGTTTTTGAGTTGAAAATGGTCACCACGGGATTTCTCTACTGGGAAAAAATCACGTTTTTCAAATTTGAGGCCGTCGAGAAATAATTAATTTTGTGCCTGTCGCATATATCTGACGTGGCACTCTGGCCCCTGTCATTGCCTGTCGCACAGGTCCGACGTGGCCCGAGAGAGAGATTAATAAGATTTTCAATAAAATAAAAGTATAAAATTGTGCAATCCGCCATTTTAACTGAAACACCGGTCAGAGCGAATGTCGTCACGCCTTAGTACCCATTACCATGTCTTTGAAACATTGCCATAGACACATTGCAATGTTTACTGAGGCTTGACGTCACGTAGACGAAATGAGAGCCGCAGGTGTTTTTGCCGAAATTAAAAATATGTAGATGAAAATGCAATTGTTTGCTTAAAAACTTTTTTTATTACTGAAATATGTAATATTATTTTCGGTAATAGTAGACGTGTACCTACAATATAGAATGTTATTTCAAAATCTGTCATCATGCCTATTATATAAAAAGAAAAAGCAGTAATGTCCACTATTTGGTAGCAAACACAGCAATATCCTATACTATATCCATGTATAAAATTAAAATATTTATTATTATTTATGCAAGTATGTATATGAAAGGAAAACTAAGGTGATAATTGTAAATTATTTCCTATAAGATGTAGGTTTCAAAGATTCTAGAGAAATTTCTTTGAGTAATGACAAGTTTTTTGTGTTTATGTATAGTCCGTCCAACTTATCTGGAGAATAAAGGAGGGCGTCCCAATCGTTGTGGTACTGCCCATGGTCTAAAAATTATCTCATTTGTAGGGAATTTTTTGCAAATTCGTTTTTTCTTAAACAAGTTATTAAGCAGTATACGAAACGATAAAAAGCAAAAAATGTAAACTAACGTACAAATAAATTTATCAAAATATACATTCGTAAAATACACAATATCACAAAATGGCGTTTTTTTCAAAATCAAAGAAAAATACAATTTTCAGGAAAAAACCAAACAATAATAATTATTTTAGGCCGGCGCCACATTACGCAGATCTTCCGCAGCGTCTTTTCCGTTGCGTCAAATCGGCAAAGCAAATAGATCGACCGATCATCCGCGTAGTGTGTTTAATAAGCCCATATTGTATGGAAAGAAATGTAGCGATGTTCCACGACAGAAGAGACGCGGCGGAAGATCCGCGCAATGTGGTGCCGGTTTTATTCGGTGTCTCATACCTAATGATCATGACCACCATGTTTAACTCAGTAACACCTAAGGATATCAATCGGTTTAGGGCCGTTGTATCAACTTGGTTAATAGTAATCTTTCGTTCAAAGCATAGATATTTTGCATTTTCCACCGATCAAACAACTCGCTCTCGTAAAAATCTATGCTTTAAATGAACTATTGCTATAAAGTAAGTTGATGCAACCAGTCTTTAATGTGCATAAATAAAAAAGTTTATTTTTGAAAAAAAGATGTTTATACAAATGAACTCGTTAATGAATTATGTAATAAAAAGTATAAATAATAAAAATTCTATGCAAAAAAATTATCGAATAAAATATGTTCTAAAACTTTTCTCATCTTACGGCTTCTAAATCAATTTTTCCACTTATCCGTGTTCTTTTTTTTTCGGGTGTAGATATTTTAATGCCCATTTCCACGGCCGCTTTACCTTCTTTAACTATTTTGTAAATTGCCGATTCAGAAATACCTGAAGAAATTGTATATTAGTAAAATAAAAAACTAAGTATGGGAAAGTCATTATAACTGCATGGCAGCACTAACCTGAAGTGGCGGCAATAAGTCTATGAACAAAATCAAACGGTATAATTGGGGCTTTTAGATGTTGTTCTTCTTCAAAAAACGTGTGCATTTTCAAGATTATTTCCCGAACACCGCTTTTAATGGTTTTTGGCATGGTGACAATCTAAAATTTTCTTAAAAAACTATCGAAACAATCGTGAACCTCTCTGTAAACAAAGTCTGTCAAAGGTCTGTCAGCTGTAGATAATCCAATATGGCGTCGTTAGTTCCAAATTTGGCCATTCTTCAGATAAGTTAGACGGACTATATCTCCGAAACTCATCAGTGGGATATTGCTGCCTTTGCTTTTATATTTCTCAAATGTACAATATGTGGTAGTAGTTTAGCGTAAATTAAAATAATCATTTTGTACCTACCACAAAGTGACTGCCGTATGTTCATTAATAATATTAGTAAAATGCCATTTAACTCACAAATTTAAATGGTTTATGTTTAACTAAACTTTTAAAACTTAATATTTTCTATATTTATATGTAATTGTTTTGCGTTCCAGGGTTCCGCTATGAGCTGTACTGCGCTTCCAAAGCTGCCAAGACCACCCAATGTACCGTATTCTGCATAGCCAATATCGCTGCAGCCGAAGGGAACAATAGCGGTCTTGAGGCCTATCCTCCGGATGTTTTTCATGCCCTTATCGCCAGGTTCATGTTCACATATAAATATTCCAGTTTAACTGGACATTTCCAATATGCGATACAATAAAAATCAACTTCACAGTTTGGTTTCATATCTTTCCGATTATTTATTGCTAAACTATTTGTTAATCGCTGTACTATTTAAAAGGTTAAGAAAAAAAGTGAAATTTATGAAAATCACAAATTTAATAGTCGATTCTATTAAACCATACAGACATTTTAATATATTATGGTATTATTTAATTATTATAGATTCGAAGAGCCAAACTCGAATAGTAGATGGGACCTGCCATTAGTGATGTGGGGCGCGGATGAGGAGGAGACGGAGCGTGCACTAGTGGAGGTGCACTCGGCGCTCTTCCAAAGAGCTCCACCGCCACCCAACCTCAGCACTCAAAATGTACTTATTTACTTTCAATTGATATACATACACCCTTCTTCTTCTAGATTATAGATCTGTTATTGAACGGGAGCCGTTCTCTTGGGGAGTGGGGCACCAGCTTTCTTTCCACCTTTTTGGCAGTCTTCCTGGCATGCGCTGTCCCACGGGTGTATGTATTGTGGGCGACATAGTCATACTAATTATACTTACTCCCAATTATGCAAAATTTTATGAAAATGCTAAAATACAGGGTTAAAAAGAGGCAAAGTACCACTTACCCAACAAAACAAATAAAATAAGAAAGCGGGGTGGAAGGGTGATCGACCAGGTGCGTCCAGGGAGAAGAGTGAAGAATAATAAAATTAGGAGTGAACGTAGATCTGTTAGCAGTTTAATCGATAAAATTAAGAATGTTTGTTGCGATGGCATTCGTGGATTCTAGGTCAAGTGTATCTTAGATACGTTTACAGATCATTTTTTAAGGGACTTCTGGTTCGAGTTTTCTGGGATGTTCTGCCATGTTTCCACAACCTTTCTGGCTGGTGTAACAGCATATAAACTAAAAACATATAAACCCTGCAATAGGATCCAAAACGTCGGCCAGAAAGGTCATAGAAACATGGCAGAATATCCCAGAAAACTGGAAACGGAAGATTCCACCCTGTGAATTTTTACAATTTCTTTTTTGTTATACTTTTACGCTTCTATTGAACCTTTACTGGAAGTGAACTTTTAACAGCACCACAATCCTCAAAACCGTCCATTAACTGTGTAATCGTGGGTTAGAAAGGCTTTTTATGTATGCCAAGATTTGAATTCATTTGAATCACTTTTTTTATGGTTCCCATTTACAATAACAATTTGGTGATAAACCATGAGATGCCCTGTAAGAATTTTGTCTCTTCGCTGTTTAGCTCTCAAATCTGACTAATCAAAATAAAACCAAACCGAAATATGTAATTGCAAATAATTTTTTGCTACCTGAATTAAGCATATTGTGTATTTTACAGGCACCCCTATCGGCCACCACTTTTCTGCAGCGTGTAGACGGGATGACGCGCGAGGTGTGCGAGCGAGCATCCCATGGCCTGGTGAAAGGATTGCCGTGCTCACCGCCGCCCACTCCGGCACAGTTAGCTCGATTGCGCCGACAGTTCCTGACCTACACAAAGCAAGCACTGACTGGAGTTGAACCAGATGCCATCTCACCCCTCTTTGTACAGTATCTTATCACCAACCTGCAAGAATAAATATTACCCTTTTTAGGAAATGCCTCGTTTTTATTAATTCTTTTGTAAACCCACTGCACTTAAGGAAATTTGCTAACTCTATGAGAAATTTTGTCTAAATCAAATTTGTTTAGGGCTTAAGGATCCTAATCTTATTTCTTCTACTGAGATTAATTGATTCCCGTGTGATGTTAAACTTAATTTTTCCATTTGATATAACTTATACTAGCAGACGAACAAGCGGCCATCGCCGATTGCTTGCTGCTAGGCCCTACGGCGGCTGCAGCGCGGCCTAAAGTAGCCGCTGCGTGACTATTGACGGCCGGGACATGGTCATTACTATTTGCTTGACAATGTGGTCGGCTATGGTAGCCGATTCGCGACTGGTAATGACCGCTGCGTGGCCAATTATTTACTGCTATTTTAATTTTATTTTCTGTGCTTTTCTGAGCCGTAAGGAGTTCGTCGTATTTTTTTTAGAAAAATTCAGTGGATTTGGATATTTCGTCAAATTGTTTTTTTAATTCATACTTACCTTTTGGGCGTCTTGCAAATTATTCACACATCTTTTGTGAAATTGGCTTCCACACTCTTTTTTACACTCGCAAAAAAAAGTATGTAATGTAAAGCAGTTTTATGCTGGCTATAGTGCCACGGCTGATGCTTTGCGATGGCTGTTTCCTGACGGTTGACGGCATCATAAATTATTACACGCTATTTTGTAAAGAAGTGATAATAACAACTGTATGCTAGTTACCATTAGTTAGTTGTTATTTTGGGTTCCTTTTACTTTTATGTTATTTTCCTTGCATTATAATTATGTATTTTGTTTTTTTTAATACAGACATATCTTGAGGCGGGGACAGTGAATGGTTTTCAGAATATTTTGAGTTTGTTCAAATCTTTTAGAACAGAGCTGGATTTATGTCACAGAGACGAAACTGAATTTATTATGGGAAAGTAGGTATAGAAGTCATTTGGGTGTACATAGGACTTATGACCTATCTTTATGGTTGGCTTAAGTGATCACTTTACACAATTGTAACATTCGCCATTTCCACCCATGATAGAATATACCATGCTTATTCATTTTTTTGGAAGTTGTATATATGTTCAAATTGCGTGGAAAGCTTTCACATATGAGTTGTAAGCGCCTTTCCATGCGGCCTGTACAAAGCCATTTTCATTCCCCTAAATCCCCACAGATGAGAAAAATCAATGTAGATTTTCTCATTAGCGACATCTGTGGGGATTTAGGGGAATGAAAATGGCTTTGTACAGGCCGCATGGAAAGGCGCTTACAACTCATATGTGAAAGCTTTCCACGCAATTTGAACATATATACAACTTCCAAAAAAATGAATAAGCATGGTATATTCTATCATGGGTGGAAATGGCGAATGTTACAATTGTGTAAAGTGATCACTTAAGCCAACCATAAAGATAGGTCATAAGTCCTATGTACACCCAAATGACTTCTATACCTACTTTCCCATAATAAATTCAGTTTCGTCTCTGTGAGATATCTATAATATACATTAAGTGAATGGTTTTGTTCGAGCGGCCGTGCCACTTCGCAACAGTTTATACGACCGGTGCGGAGCAGCACGGTCCTGCTTGTTAGTTGAAAAAAAATGTCAACCTGGAGATGATTGAGTAGGACCTATATGGAAGCTTTTGCTCTTAGAACGGTCCTGGGTAAGCGGTGGGTACCATTCACTGTTTGCTAGTTACCCTCACAGGGCACTAAAACAAAATAAATAATAAAACACATAAAACAAATGTTTTGAGATATCACTTTTCAGACATGACAGGCACATGTTTGGCAATGATGAACAAAGTGGAAGCTTCCTATTTAAAAAAATATTTTTTCAAAGACAATGAAATTCGTCCCATTTAATCAGTTTCTGGATAATCGGGAGCCTGCTGTATATATTAAAACAATTGAACATTCCTTTAACATTTCATTATTCTATTGGTACCATGACCTACAGTAGGTAACGAAAATAATCTTCTCATTATTTATTTATTTCATAAAGTTATACATACAGAAGGTAGTTGCTTCACTAGACAAGGTCTGTTCTGAAACAACTACCTGTACAGTTTTTTAAGTTTTAAGAAAAGAAATGACTACATATTAGAAATATAATTTTAAAAATAACACTTACAATTATAAAATTTTTAAAGGGTGGACCCATTTCTGTGCTCGCTCTGTATATATACCTACATAAAATTTTCTTATATCTGTAAATATTTCCAAACAAATAAGTAAAATTCCCAAAATGAGAATAAATAAGAAGTACTGTAATTTGTGTATTCTAAATTCACTGCCAGAATTATGTCCTGCCTAGCAGCAACTTTTGTTTCGGATTGTTCATAATTTATATTAGTGTCAATTATCTCTTCTCCTAGGACATTATTGTCTTGGTGCTTGGTATTCGAATGACTCAAATTTCCACTTAGAAAACCATCAAGTCACTCTTTAACAAAATGTGTTAAAAATAATGCAATGAAAATATTAAAGGGATTTTTTATCGACTTGAAAATATCATTATTATGCAAAGTTAATAGTTTGAATAAATCATTTTGGTGCACAATAAATCATTTTGGTGGTGGATTCAACTGAAAAAAGATATTTTTTTGGAAAGAAGAATACATGTGGAATTTTCATTACAAAATATATTTTCATAAAAATATAATATTATTCACATTATGGATAATGGTAGCTTAAATCCTAAGAAAATATTTATATACACGATACAAAATCAACTATTATAATATTTTGAACATTGTTTGTCAATCGCCAGACCTGTGTTCCGAAATGGAACTGGAGATTTATCACCACTACCGGGAGGAACTAACATCGTTTAGTATCTTCTGTTCATTTATTATAGTCTTAAAACATAACAACAGTCCTCAAGCAGCACAAGTTACCCAGACTTTGAGAGTCAAAGTTGAAAATGTCCACATACAATATAAAAATATTAAAGGCTTATTTGGCTGGATATTTGTGTGTGGGTTCCCCAGTGGGCTGCTGGCATGCTTCGTGAGCGCTTTTGTAGATTTTCTGTGCCAATGAGGAACTTCAAAGTTAGCAAGCTCTCACGATCAATGATCGGTGTCGGGTGCGGCGTGCGGTTTTCGGCATACCAGGAAAACCGAATCATACTCATGCTGCAGCATGGAGTTTGGATTATGGAAGTATTTGGTTTTCACTGCTGTTTCAGACTTCTGCAATCAAAATATAAAATAATGAGTATTTTCTCTTGAACTTGAAATAAACTTGTTTATGGGACTCGAGTGGTTACCTCTAGGTAAGTCAAGAGTTAACCGGGCAATGTTCCCTTCGAGTTATGCGTATCCTGACATGTTTTGAAAATAAAGATATTGTTACTCAACACTCAAAAAGATAAGATGTAGATTTACGACAGTCTGCCTTATTTGATGATTGTTACCCCAATGCTCAAAAATAGACGGGATATATTTATTAAGGCTGGACATTAACTTATTGCAAACATTCTGCATTTTTTTTTAAGAAAATGTGGGTTTTTATTATTAATTTATATCAGAATGTATATGCTAGACTACATTTTTTTAGGACAATAACTAAGATAGAACCTTTGTTCTTATATAAAATTAAAAAACGACATTATTTACAATAATTAAGAAAATATAAGCATTATTCGACAGGCCGCAGCCAAAAAATTAGTTTTTAGTGTCTTAAAAAAAATCAATGGATTCTAAATACAGTAGAACCTTGTTATATGACATAGTATATTGTTTTTTTTTAATTAATCCCCTACAATAAATTTTTCATACAAAAATGCACTTATGTAGCTAAATTTCATCAATATGTATAAGAAAATAATTTTAGTTTAATGCGAAAACAAGTCCATATATTTACGTAAATAAATAACAAATTTTTTGTAAAATATGTATTATTGGTTTGTCATTGAGCGAAAGGCTGACAGGGGATAGTTTTATGGCTCGACGGCAACCCGTCGTAACAAGCAATAAAACACCAGGGCGCAACTGTTGTATTTCTAAATTAGGGACTAAATTACTAAACTACTAAGGGATTAGAACTAAATAAGGGAAAATAAATTATATATTTAAGAGACCCATATTCTACCACACTCGAGAAGTTGCGGCAAAGTACGAAATTTATGTGACTACTCATTTTAAAAGTATCAGACACCTAAGGGACATTATTAGTTTTAAATAACTTTCTTTGTTTGCTGAATGCCTTATTATGTCAGCATCCATATGGACTGACAATGGAGTTTCATTCAAAACCATTTGCAATCTTTTTTAAGGCCGGTACTTATTTTTCAATGACGCGAAACATACATATTAGGAAAAAAAAATTCATTATACATGGGAATTTTTTATAACGAAATTTTATTTTTTGTCCCTTGGATTTCGCAATAACGAGGTTTTACTCTATTCATACTTATAGGTGAGCAGCTTGTGGGCTGATATACCCCAGGTTGTCATTTAAATAATATCAATAACCAAACAATTTATAAGTACCTATTTGCAAAAATTTAACAATACAATTATATATTTAAAAAAAAATATTGCTATAACAGAAGAAACAAAAAATAAATATAAATATAATCATTGAGCCGAAAAAAACCTGTCTACTCTTTGAAGTCTTCCTTCTGTAGTTGCTTCAATGACGTTTTTTGGAAGCTTATTCCAGCTATCAACCACGCGGTTTGATAGGAAATTCTTCCTTGGAATTGTCGAAAATGCTGGATGCTCCAATTTCAGTTGGTGACCTCTGAGACTATTGGTGCTAAGGTGTGTGAGATGGATGACGGATGCTCGCACCTCGCGCCGGTTCGACAACATCTCATTCTCAACGTTTCGGTGCCAGCGCCAAAAGCCACACGAAATTTGGCCGGAGACTGAGATAGACGTAGCATAGGAAATACTTTGACATACAATAAATCTGTACAGTTACTTATGAGTCTCAAGTCATGTCCTATATCTGAGTAATCATCATATTTAAAAATACCGCAAGGTGGTACATGCATGTTTGTCAATTCTGGGCAGCTATACTTGTTGGTTAGAATCTTGTTTGTCTCAATCAGATTACCTCGCTCACATAAAGCGCCCTTGAGGTGAGTATTTCGCGAAAACGGCACTATACAAATTATCCAATTATTATTATTATCTCTGTTTCAATGTTGGTAATTTTAGTATTCTTAATCTTTCTTCGTAGGATTTCTTTTTGAGGCATTTAACAAGTTTAGTTGCTCTTCTTTGTACATTCTCAAGGAGGTCTATATCCTTAATGAAATATAGGCTCCATATCTGGAATCTATACTCCAATATTGGTGTAATGTAGGAATAGTACAATTGGATGAACATGGCTGAATTTATCTTGTAGAAAGACTTTGATGAGGAAATTTGATTGTGTTTGATTTTAATAATAATGTAACCACAAAGTTCAAACCTCAAAAAATATTCTTCGATTCATAATATTTGTCATAAACTATATTTCATTATTCTTTATTTTAATTTGATTATTATATAATTATACGAAAATACTATTATAATAAATGTACATAAATACATCACTATTAAAGATAACAAATATATAAAACAAAGTCGGGTTAGTTACACCATTTATAATTCAAGAAAGGATGATGATGATTTTTTTAATTAAGGATAAATTATAGAAGTCTCACAGAGACGGAGCTGTTTGTATATGAGCAAAGTTGATGGAAGTCTCTTATATGATTTCTCAGAGTTTACAACCAGTGTGAACTGGATTTAGTGATCACTTTACACAATGCAACGTTCACCAATTTCATTGTAAGAACATCCACACTGTTCGATATTTATGAACTGGACCAGTGTCACTGAACACAACTACCTTCCTTCACCTTTCATAGTGCACGCTCTACTAATACCTTTTTTCTATGACTCTTACATTAAACTTTGAACTGTCTTGTTGGCCTGAAGTTTTTGCTGAGTTTTGTGTGTGCCTCCGTTTGTGTGAGCATAAGCCTTCGGATAAGGATTAAGGTGCTATCCACAAGATTTCCAGCTACTGCCCTTCTGATAAGGGAGAAAACCAGCGTTGTTCCTTTGACCTGGACCAAAAGACAAAGGTAAGAGCGTGCTCTCCTTCTGATCTTCTTTCCTTCCAGAACCCCTCTTCCCACATCCTAACTTATCCATCTCTCAGTCAGTGTTCAAACACACACATTATCAAATTTTCGAAAGTTCTATATATAGTAAAATGTCATTAATTCGAAATTCAAGGGACCCAAAAAATAAATTTCAAATTATAGGGGTTAATTTGAAATTTTAGGTACAAAAGAAAATCGCGCTGCGATTGTGAAATTCGCCAAAAATCGTAAAACTCTTGAAAAACCATTCATTTTGATACATTTATGTTTATATTTAAATAAATTACTTTAAAAACGCAATATTTATTATGTTAATGCCAAGATCGCGGCATTTTGACATTTTTGCTGTTTTGCGAAAAAACCTTTTTTTTCTATGAATCGGTGGCCATAATCAAAAATGTTTATTATACTTGAATTATGGAACCCTTCTTCCATCTTCAAACGAGTTTAACTTTTGATTCCTCCTTTTTTCTGCAAAAACCAACAATGCACAGTTACTAGAAATACAGTCAATAAATACGCGAAACAATTAGATAAGCCACTAAAAACATCTTACAAAGAAAATTTAATATTTTAATAACACAAACACAGTGATTAGAAAAAAAATTCGAACTAAAGACAAATTTAAAAACATGAAAAACAATTTAAAATGCGTTTAGGTATGAGGATTAGCGCAAATTCCGCAAACTAAACTAACCGCGCATATCAAGGCAGCCAACTGAAGAAAGCATACACAGGATTCCCCAATTTTAGGGATCGCGACATAATATGTATAGAAAAGGGGCATTTCATAAAGTACCGTAAATTGATTGCGAAATACGCCAAGAATCGTAAAACTCATGAAAAAGCATTAAATTTGTGAAAAATGTCATATTTCAAGAAATTATTTCGAAAACGCAATGTTTATTATGCTAATACAAAGATCGCGACATTTCAAAGTACCCGATATTGACACATTTGTTGTTCTCACTTGCGAAAATACTCAAAATATTTTTCAATTTCGTCATATTTCAAAAAAATTTCGAATTACGCGAACTAAAATGTATTGATTTGCGGCACAAGGGGCTAAAAAATATTTCGAATTACGAATTATCAGGGTTTTCGAATTATCGGGGTTAATTTACCATGAAATTCACAATTTGGGACTACAATTTTTAAAAATTTCGAATTGTGGCGAATTTCGAATTATCGGGGTTTGAATTAACGGGGTTTTACTATATATGTTCATATATATACTCAATGTCTGTCTGTCTGTTCTCTATTAACACTATTTGTCCAATCTGACCCAAATTTTGTATATACAGGCGGACCTCGACTTTCGAACATTCGACTTTCGCACAATTCGCTATTTCGCACATTGTCGGGCTGTGGGATAAAGATATCCCCCTATTGCTCGCTCACAAGCAAGTGGAATTCTTGCTTGCCACCGTCACTTTGCTTGTGAGCTAGCTAGGATAGAGATTTAGTCTTGCGCAGGAAGGAAAGATAATGATTTACCATTTAAAATATTATTAATCTTAGACAATGCTTCAAGACACCAAAATGCATATCTACAGAATTTATACACGGAAATCAATGTTGTGTTTCTTCTTCCCAGTACTACCTGCCTTATACAGCCTATGGACCAAATGGTGATAGCTATGTTTAAACAATAATTATGTGATGTCAATAATGACTTAGGCTATCGAGGCAACTGACAGGGAAGGTGGGCCTACATTAAAAGATTTCTGGAAGAACTACAATGTATGAAACGAAATAAACAATATTGGAGACGCATGAGACATATAGCGTGGGCTGAAATAAAAGAGTCAACCATGAAAGGTTCATGGAAACAATTTTATAAATCGTGATGAAACTCCAGAAACTATTACAATTGATATAGTCCGCCTAATGAATGAACTAAACTTAGATGTTACCAATGAGGTGTTATCATCATCATTCTTGGCACTACAACCCTTGGTGGGTCTTGGCCTCCTCAATAATTTTCCTCCACTCATCTCGGTCTAGTGCCAGCTCTCTCCAGTTTCGAAGCTCTAGGGCAGAGATAACTTTGAGGATGTTGTCACTCCATCTTAATTTTGGTAATGAGGATGTTAATGAGATGATAAAATCTCACCCAGAACCTCTAACAAATGAATATTTAATTGAGCAACAGGAGTATGAAAATGAAATATATAATGAAAGTGAGGAAGAAGAAGCTGATGAAATCATCAAGAGTTTAACAATGAAAAATATGAATGAAGCCTTCATGCATCTTGACAAATTTTTAAATATTATGGAAGATTGTGATCCCAATGGGAAATGCATATCTCGAGTATGTAGGCCGATCAATAAAGACATAGGATGTTATAAAATACTATATGAAGAAAAGAAAAAGAAGAGTGGCAAACAATTAACTCTTGATAACTATATAAGGGAAACACCCGCAAACTCCACTTTGAAGCGCCGGATACCAAGATGTTTTTAATTTGAGACCATCATTAACATTAACATTAATAGAGATGATGGTCTCAAATTAAAAACATCTTGGTATCCGGCGCTTCAAAGTCATTCTCGTCGCAGACTCCGCAGAGATAGTGATCAGACAACAGATGAATCATACATACAACACAATACAACACATCATGACTTCGGCACGGTATTGCAAGCCGATACTTAACCACAACACCAACATTCAAGACAACACATCAGCCCTGATGATGGACCCTGCAATGGGATCCGAAACGTCGGCCCGAAAGGTCGTAACAACACGGCATAATACCCCAGTAAACACAAACTTGAAGATTCTGAGTGGCCGTGAAAACCTAAGAACATTCTTAACAGAGAAAGAACTTCATAATATGATAAAGGGCCTGACATAGTACGGCCCTGTTTCATTGTTCACGCCCATTCCCCCTCCGCGCGACTTAAAACTGCATTTTTATGCCTCACTTTTTGAGACAGATTTTGTGTGCAATGAGACTTCTATCCATTCTTTGTTCTGTGGTTGCATATCTACTAATTTCTTCATCCAAAGAGTTGAAATATAAATTAAAGCCAATATTTTTGAGAAAATTATAGAATTATTGACATTTGGTGGATGTCTTGTCGTTTCTCTACTTTTGAGTGTTGGGGTAACAATCACCAAAACAGTAATATTATTATTTTCAGAATAGTTGTTATCATTTGCCAACACAGGAAATAGAGTATGCACACAAATTTTAACTAATCAATACAAAAATCCATTTAGGTGAATTTCCTGTGGACTTAAATTTTGATTGTAACTGAAATAGATCCAAACCTCAATAACGAAGCCAACGTCCTTGATAATATCGCACAGGATGTCAAACGGTGGTTCTATGCTCCCCTCGCTGTCCATATCACTACAACAGGTAAGATATCAAATTAGATCTTGGCACTTCACTTACTTTTAACTTTATTTATATTATACTTATTTGGAAATATGAGGTGGCCTTTACACACACACATTTAGTTATAATTGGAGAGGCAGTGCGTTATAATTGGATAGTCACCACACTCTGATATGGACTTGTCACGTATTGTGTAACTTGACTAATGGAATAATAAAAGAAAAAACAAACCAGTAGTGATAAAGAAGAGGACCGATATTAACCCAGATACCTCCGGGCTTCAGAATGTTGAAGATAGTCTCCACAAAGTCTATGACATTGGGGGCACAATCGATGAAGAAGCATGTGGCTACGCAGTCCCACTCCCCTTCTGTGGTGTACACCTGCAGACAGATAGGCAGGTGTAAATACGTGTCATCTCGGGTGAACACGAAAAGGACTGTAGTGTAGCTGCGGCTGTTACCTCTACAAAGTCTCCGGCTACCATGGAGAAAGCCTGGCCATGAAGAGCAGAGGGGCTGGTGTCGGGGAAGCTGATGGCGCGCAGTTGATGCTCACAAGCCAGGTTGTTAACAAATTGGTGAACCCAGGGATGGAGGGTGTATTTGTTCACCTAAATCAACATTTTAAAGTTTTGTCAAACTTTTAATATCTTAGTAAATGTTCACTGCTGCAAAACTTGAGGTATTATCGGGTCACTGATTGATTAGTGGTGGAATCAAAGTACAAATATTTTCCGGGAGCCGTTTTAGAAAGTTTACTTTTGTTATCAGCCGGTCCATTTCATTATTATTAATTAACACAAATCAAACCCATAATCAGCACTTGTTAACGCATTTCATCAATACATAGTGACTGGACTTTCCTCATAGAAACATTTACAATAGAGGAGGAGCGCAATCTATTATATGTTACTGCATCATAATGGTGATTTATGCTCGCTTTAAAATAATAATAATAATGAAACCTCAAGCAGGGGTCCTATTTTCAACTTCTTGGAATCATTTGCATTCTTCTGTCCCATACCACTCGGAGCTTGGTACAACACAGGTACACAAATTTTGGAAGTAATTGGAAATACATGGTAAAGAGTGCTTGTGGAAATCCATAAGGATAGGGTCTCGTTACCGAGGCTTGGGAGATCTAGTAACTGCTGACAATGTTTAACAGTCTTAATGAGCGTGGGGCCACGTCGCACCTGTGCGACAGATAATGACAGGGGCCAGAGTGCCACTGTTGGATATGTGCGACAGGCACAAAATTAATTATTTCTCGAAGGTCGCGTATCGAATTTGAAAAACGTGATTTTTTCCCGGTAGAGAAATCCCGTGGTGACCTGTCGTTCCATTTCCAACTCAAAAACATCACGGATTATATTTTAAATCAACAATCAAAACAGAAGTTTTTCTGCCGTCAAATTCGTATAGAATAGTTGTAGATGTCGCTTCGAACGCGTGTTGCGCAATCGAAATTCAAATATTCCGTCATTCAAGGTCACGCACAAAGTGCGCGGGAAATACAATTTATCTTTTTCGATTTATTTGTACACGTATACACAAATATATACGATATGTTTTGCGATATTTGTCAGTTTTTGTTGGTTTATGATTCAATTGAATACTAACAGTGATTTATTAACAAAAATACACGAATTTTGTTGCGTTTATTTGAAATATGTGTGTGTGTGTGTGAAAGTGTATCATATTTATGTGTTATGAGTGCAATGTCCCGTCGTGTGCCGTGCTGTGCAACAAAATATACCACACAGAAGAAGATTATTATTATTAATAATTATTATTAATGTTGTCTCTAATAAACAAATAAAAATAAATTATTATTTTGTGTATAATATTGCGCTGGTAACAGTATCGGAATTGAAAAAATTTTTTTTTTTTACTTAAATGATAAAAAAATCATTGCATTACGACAATTACGATAAAATAATATGAATGTGTGTTTTTTTTTAAATATATGCATGTTTTCATGGTTTTTTCGTAAAAAGAAAAATCACAAAAAATTCAGAAAATCTTTGGCCTTGGTGATTTACTTTTATCTATGTTTTTTTGGCCCTCAACAAGTTAAAGAAAAGAGTGCTGAGCAAAATATATTACCTCGTGACATTTATTAAGCACAAAATTACTGGCAAACAGCATGAAGAAAGAGAACTCGTTTCCTTGGCAAATATATCCGAGAACTGCAATCTCATAAGCAAGGCGGCCCAACCCGGCACCCGGCACCAACACACTCACACCACTGCGATACAGAAGAGATAGGTTAACACAAGCGGGGAAACTGATTTACAGTGATGGCCGAGAGTGCCGCCACTCACCTGGGGGAAGGGAATTCCCTCCGGATCTCTTCTATGATAGGGGAGTAGCACTGCCGCCGCTCTTCAGCTCCGGCAGAACTCCAATCTCGCACTACTTGTTTCAAGACATATTGCACCTGGAAACACAACAGACAAATTGTAAATAAAACCTAGATATGTTACCTACTACATGTACGCATTCAATTTAAGTTTGTTATGTATATGTTATTTATTGAATAAATTGAAATTGAATTAAAGAACAGGAGAAATGAAATACCAAGTCCCAAAATAATAAAAAAAAAAAATTACCTTCTCTATATCGTGAGGTTTGGGTTTGGGTGTATCTGATTCCTCGAGAAATTGGTCATTATCCAGAGAAATTCGAGAATGCGAAGGCAACAGATCCTCACTCGGAACGTTTTCGAATATGGTTTGAGCATCTTCTATCATGAGGCATATGATGTTATGATTGTGCTGGATGGCGGAGCGCATGAGCTGCAGCGAGCGGGTATAGGACAGTAGGCGACGGCGGTGCCGCTCTTGCAGCCTCGAGATGAACTGCTCTCTGCGAGATACTCGCTGCAGCGCAGCTGTCCTGTAACACCATTACTTTAATATTCGGGAACAACTCGCGACTCACTGACACAATGATCTATTTAAGCAAATATATTTAATAAAATAGTTTATCTATACCGGGAGATTTCAAATAGTCACCAATTCATCTACACAAAGGATCAATAAAACCTATAGCAATAATAAAAACAATGGAATCAAAACACAACATTTTTCATGACACGTGACTTTTTGACATGTAAAATTTGCACTACTCTTTCAAATGTTTTGAATATCTAATTATCGACATATATTAGTTAGGATATTTTTAACAATTTAAGAATAACAACTTTATCCTTGCCACCCCTCAATATTTCTGTCCTGATGATAGAGCAATCGCCAGATAAATCGGAATAAAAAATAAAAGTGTTTGAAATAAGTTGCAGAAAAGTTTGCAGTTTTTTTTATGAAAATTCATAATAAATATCTGAAACAACAAACAAAAATAATGGCACATTATTGGGGTTAAAAATTATCACAGGTTAAAGATATTTTATGCACATAAAACAAATGAAAGCATTTTGCGTAATTATTATAAACTCTACACATTACAACTCATATTAGTTGGTACGCACTTGTAATACTTAAAGGCGGCTAAAATTGAATGGAAGTGTTCTTTTTCAACCTCGTCGTCAAAAGGATTGTCGGGCGCGACATTGTCGAACTGTTTTGTGTATTTATCATCAAAGTCACCAAGATTTGTATCCATTATGGAACTGACGCTGGTCTACATATAAATATCGTAATAATTAGGAATTACGTATCTAAGTAAAAAAAAAACAGCAACAAAGCACTCGATTACAAATAGTACATAACCAGAAATAAGATCCAACAAAGTAACCATAGAAAAGGCAAATACAAACTAACTGACAGCCTATCATTCTAAAATCTCTGGTCACAACATAGATAAGAAACTTAAGGACCCAGTACACATAGGCCGAGATTATTATAGCCAAATTTTGTCTTCTGCGCATTCTTCCACTACGCCAAAAAATTTCAAGAAGTTTGCCGGCAACTGTACCAATAAACATACATGTGAAATATATAGCACATAAAACAGTATTATATTTGAAACGTATAATATAAGACAAAGTAAAGGCTGATTTTATTTATATTTTTCTTTAACAGAGATTATAAAATCGCTTTCTTTGGGATAAAATTCTTTTACAACCATATTTTTTGTCAGAATTAATAAAATATATATTATATTGTGCATTAT
Organism: Agrypnia vestita; assembly: GCA_016648135.1. Taxonomy (NCBI): domain Eukaryota; kingdom Metazoa; phylum Arthropoda; class Insecta; order Trichoptera; family Phryganeidae; genus Agrypnia; species Agrypnia vestita. Next base: position 127,811 of record JADDOH010024479.1, read on the forward strand.
TTTTGTCGAACAGTTTCCTATAAACCAAAGTTATCCAGATACAATAAATTCAACATAACCCTAATATATCGAATTTGTCATTTTCTTCCGACGCCTAATGTCAAAGTTCATTTGCCGAATAAAATTAATAAATTCGAAAATATTTTTTCATTTCCTGTTACGCGTTTCCGTCGTCGCTTTCACAAAATAAGTCTCATAAACCGAGCGTGAGGATCTTACACAACAAATATTGTCTTTGTTGTGGTGTTTATTTTACAGGATATGTATGGTAATATTACAATTTAGAAATGACTCGTTCGCGAACGAAACTAATCCCGGCCATAAATAATATTATTCTCATAAAAAGCGGATGGTGTTTACATTGCAGGCCGAAATATAGTTATGCTTGTGTTGGGTTAGTTTTGTTAATAGATTTTTATTATTCATACGCACAACGCTACCTACTTAAATAGTTTTTAACACTCCAGTATTATGTTTAAACATCTTACAAAATTGATAAAAGAAATTGTTACAAGAAGCATTTAGATAAGATATTCATTTATGTTCATTATACACACTAGAGACATAGCTCATTATAAAAAATAATGAAAATAAATAATAATAATGTTCGTCAACCCTTTCGAGATTTTGCGCGATGATTGTCCCACGTATTTTTTAATCGCAGTCATGAGAAACTCTATAAACACAGATCGTTTCTAGGAGACCAGCGAAGGGTTGAGATCCGAGACAAGCAAAATATTATAACATAAAAACAAAAACGTGCTTTTGATTTCAAATAAATTTCGCGACGATCGGCCGCATTCTGACCAGTCAGTCCGACATGTGGATTATGGAGTTTGGAGCATGAACGAGTACATTTTAATGGCAATAATATTTATCTGACAGCTAACAGCTGACAGCCATAGATTCGGATCGGCGGTTGAATCCGTCAGATGTCACAAATTAAATATTCTACTATACTGTATTATTTTGGGATTATTTGTCATTTGAAAAAATCTGTACTGACTATATTCGTGAATCATGCCTTCACCTATAGTAGAAACTGCAGCATTTGAGTTAGATGGTAAAGACAAATATATTTATGTTTATACTCTTACATAACCTTTAATTTAGAATTGTTTTCGAAGTGCATTCTTATACCTAACATTTTTGGACTACATCATAGCGATTCAAAACAGGCAAACACATCTATCTTGAGTCGATATGTGATTCTCTACTGACGACTTGTATAAGATATTAATTTCAAGATACTAAAACAGAAGAACGTTAAATGAATTTTTTGTTCAAAATAACCTCCAATTTGAAAGTCCTATTTTTCATAAAATGTTGCCACAGTCAGACATTCCTCCATTCATATTACCACTGATGCTTTTGTTTAAGAAATCTGTAATGTAAGTTTTAATTAAACTAATAGCAACTAATTCAGGAAGTACAGTATTGAATAATATGAACCACATTCTTAATCTGAAAATCTGATGTTTATTTACCTCCCTATACTTTATCTCAGTTCACTCGACCTTATCTTTTATGCATTCTTATATAAAGCATCATTGCAACATTAATATACATTATAATACCCATTCGCTATTATCACATTGTGACCTTGAGGGGTTATAAAGTATTTTCTGTATTCTTATTCTAGCACAAGTAACGAGGGGATAACAGTAGAAGTAATTATTTATTTATTCCTTTGCAATATTATTCTTATTATTTTTCCTATAAAGATTATAAAAATCTCAAAACATGTTCATTTTATATTTTAAAACTAAAAATAAAGGTGTACTAAAATAAAAATTAGGGCAAGATAAAATGAAATTAAATCAAGCGGTTGTGAAATGGCTTTTTTGTGATGTAGCTTGTTTAGCGGTTATGACTCGCCTAGTGATCCAGTGTTCGATGATTCAAGCCCAGGACACCAGCAAGTTGGTTCTATTTTCATAGCAAAAGCTTTTAGCTTAATTAGAAAATAGTAAGAATATTGATGTGTGATACATATTCCGTGCTCGTATCTCTATTTAAAAAAAATATAATTCTTGTCTCATAGGCTGATTGTTCCCAAGATAAATTGAGTAAATTTGATTTGGGAAGTCACAGAAATGTGTCAAATAGTAATGAAACCATTACGAGGGTTCATAGGCTACCATATACATTTCTAGTTGATTTAATTTTTAATAATCACAAATAAAAAAATATGAAAGATTATCAATATATTTATACCATATTAAGTACATTTATTATAAGATGCATATTTTGGCGATTCTGTGTTAGTGGTGCATCTTATATTCTTTGGCCCCTCGCCAGGGTAAAGGGCAAGTAAGCCCTGAGAAGCTGCGAATATTCAACTAAGGTCTTGTGAACAGAAGGTGGGAGCAGACTAGTAGTCACTGCTGCACACTTGCAGTAGTCATTGCTCGGTGACGGTCAATCCCAATAATTTTTAAATAAGGCTGTAAACATAATATTTTTAAAATTGTCCTCAAAAAGAATTCACTATGACGCTGCATTTACATGAACAACCTCTTATATGTGCTTAATGTGTGGAGAAATGATGATCAAAGTGCATAAATATATGTAATACATTTTTCATTTTTGCAATAAAGTAAAAGTTTTTATTCTTCTTTTATAGTAAAAGTATTTATTCACTTTCTTTTTAAATTTTAATATAATTTTTTAATTAAACTTAATTAATTTAATTAAAGCTTGAGTAAGAAATTATATTTTTAATTAAAATGTTTCCATTACTAACTGCCAAACGATTCGATGATATTTATTAAATATTTTTATTTATTTATTTCCCGCTTAGAAAATTAGTGTAATATGGTATCATTCTTTCACTTCCTTTTTCTTTTGTCCACAAGTACATTAAAGTAAATTTATAATATTCAATATAAGTAATGGTTAAGTTATGTTTGCTTGAATATTTTTGACTCATTTTCAAGCCAGGAATCCACCTGTAAAATTTTTGCTACTAGCTATGAGATACCCTGTATATGTTAAAGAAAATCTACAATCTTTTCTCTTAGGCCAGAAAAATAAATTTGTGAAATTTCCCATTTCAAATATGTACTGTGTAAAATATCACACTTTCATCGAGTTTTAAGAATATGAAGAATTATAATTTTGTTCTCAAATGAGGTGCCACTACAGCTCATTTCATAGATAGAGAATTTTCAGTCCCTTTCTGTGTTCACGTCATGACAGCCCAGAATTTTCCACAGGTCGTGAGCCGTGGCCTGAGGACGCTCAGCTGTTCCAGCCATACGAGGTGGAGCAGATTCTGCTGCCCGACAATGCCAACTGCTTGGCCGTGCAAGCCTTCCTACGCATGCTGGGTCTGCCCTTCACGGTGGAGATGCGTTGGAATGCTGAGTGGATGTCTCCCGGTGGGCGTGTGCCGTTCGTGCGTGCCCGAGCTTTCTTGGCTGCTGAGCTAGAGGGCGTGGCAGGCCTGCTGGCAGAGCGGGGTCTGCTGCCGCCTGCGCCTCCAGCACAGCGCGCCGACACCCGCGCCTTCAGCAGTACCTTGCACAATGTACTGTACCATGCAGAGCTGTACGCCTGTTGGCTACACGAGCCCACTTTCCGCACAGTTACGGCTCCGCGGTATTCTTCAGTATTCCCCTGGCCGCTGGGTTGGCTGCAGACTCGCTCTAAGCGCCGTGCTGTGCTGCGTCGTTTGCGCCTCTTCGGATGGGCTGATCGTTCCCTAGACCAGGTGGTGGACGAGGTAACTTAGTGTAGATTTAGATGTCGATACCGAATGTATGAAAATATTTGATAATTTTTTTTATATAACCTGTATGCATTGTCTTTTGTCAAAATACTACATTTTCTTTCAAATATTTTTAAGAATTATTTTTTACATTTCAGCAGAGCTGAATTAAATCGGTTACAAGAAGTGGTGGGATCTAGAATATGATTTTGTGTAAAAAAAAGTTTTTATTGTTCACTGCCCAATGTCCATTGTAGATCAGTATTTTCAGATAAAAGAAGAAAGAACAGATTTACTTTTTTCCAAAATTTATTTATTAATACAAAACATTTTTTCTAAAACAATAAAAGAAATTTATATTGAAATAAACGATCCGCTTCCATGGATTCTACTTCCTTTTGATACCTACTATTACTGTACAAATTTGATTGAAGCTATTCATGTTTACAGGTTGACAAGTGCTGTCGAGCTCTGACGGAACGTTTGGGAGACAAAGAATATTTCTTTGGATCCAAGTGAGTCATTCTTTCCGTGTTATATTGAAATCAATGTCTTATTCTACTCACACACTATTGAAACATACACAACTCAATGGATTTTACGAACGTTGTTTATTAAAATTTCAAAATGCATCAGGAATATTTTTTGCAAAAAAAAAAAAAAAAATTGGCTACTTTAGAAATGTCACTAATTTAAAAATTTAAGGATTTGTTAAGCTCACTACCCTTCAGCCAGGTGTGCGTCTTTATATTCAGATATTACAAAATAAGTTGTTGTACAAGTTATCGCCGTGCCTCAAATACCTATTTCTCCTAGTTCTCCTACTAGTACAGAAAGTAATGATTGTCCTTGCGTTGCAGGCCCTGTGAACTAGACGCGCTGGTGTTTGGACACGTGTTTGCGTTAGTCACTACCGAGCTGCCGTGCGATCGTCTGGCGGCCACAGTGAAGAATTACCCTGAATTGGTGGCACTCGCTGTACGAATCGAAAACACTTACTTCAAGAAGAAGTCGGAATCTCACCTCAAGAATACATAATTTTATATTTAATTAAAGCGTTATAGAAAATATCATTACATTGTTAAGTTCCTTTCAAAAATAAAATGTATTTATGGGAATATTGTGTCCAAAATTTACCAACATCTGCGACATGTCGATTTACACTGACGGTTTCATTTTATTAGAGCAAGAACAACTTTTTATTTTTTCTCCATTTCTTACATTGATTGATTTATATTTTTACACTGATAAGAGCGCACTCCGTCTACGAGTTGAAAGAAAGGGAGTAAAAATAAAGAAATGATACAATAATAAAATCAATAATTTTTTTACATGACCCCACAATATTGATACACTAAATATATCGTCGCTGTCTATATAATAATCCTTTGTGCCGTTTAGTACATTCTGAGATTAAAGAATCAATTTCTCAGTTTTTCATATAAATAATGAACTAATTAGCGCCATTAAATTAATTTGTAAACTAGGAAAAAGGTATTCCCTCTTTCCCATTTCCTACCCATTTCCCGCAAGCAAGCAAGTTTTGAAAAACGAAGCCGCCACAAGACGGAAAAAACAGCTGCAATCGCATACATACATTCATCTGACAGTTCAACTAGTTGCACGCAGTTATTTGTATATTTAAACTATAAAATCTATTGTTAAAAACATCGAAATTAGTGTAAAGAATATATCAATCATATTATCAACCACATACGCTATCTGATTATTATATATTCAGCCCAGTAAACGTAGTATTTACTCGTTAATATAAAATTTATAATAAAGTGAGTACCTACAATTCACGGCTCTCGCCCGCTCGCGTCACATCGAAGTGTAGTTACAACTAGGGATGGGCGTTGAATGGACGGACTAGTTTAAATCAACCGTTGACCTTGCGTCGACGCGTCGACGGTTTACGTTTATCGCATGGACTAGTTGAATTCGTAGACGGTGGACGGCGGACGCCGTGAACGGTGGACGATTCGAGATTCAACTTCGTGCAAAGCAACGAGCGAGAGCAAGACAAAACGTCTCCGTTTATTTCTCTCTCATCTCTCGCTGTCATAGACGGCTCGACGGGTAATTTCATTTCAACTCTAAAGTACACGACCATAGAGTGCAGATCTGTGTACACGAACTATGACAGAGACTTGAAATTTGAATGCATGCGTAGGGTAAGATAGGCTTAATAAGCTATTATCTATTATTTTTTACTTGATTTGTGCGATGTGCACGTGCGACGTTTCGGTGAATTCCCAATTTTGCGCTGTATAAAATAAAACAATTCTGTTTAATTATTTTATTTTTTATTGAACTAATATTTTACTGCTTACACCTGATATTGTTGTGTATACCTACTTCTTTCTTTATTATATATAGAAAGAAGTATATAAAACAATATGTAAAAGGCTATAATGTGCGTAAACAAATAAATAATAAAATATTTCTTTTTACATATAAGCACAAGTAGCGGTTTTACTTTCCCCGAAACTATATTCCTTCGAACTTCTTTAAATTTTAAAAATTAACGTAATAAAAATAACCAACGGTTGTGCCGTCGAGCAGCGTCGCGTCAAACCGTAGACAGTTGACCATCATCCCGATGTTTAGATAAACGTCCGCGACGTCCGCGTAACGAAGTTGACGAATTCAACTAGTTGATCGTCTCGTCGATGGACAGACGTGGACGGTCTCGTTTCGTCGACGGTAAATACGTCGACGACCCATCCCTAGTTAATAAGCGATTTGTGCGCGCAAAAATAAACATCGCAATATATGCTAATAAAGTTGTGATCGAAGTAAGAATTCCTTTTGCAGTGCCACGTCTTTCGGTATTGTGTGTCCCAAATAAATTGATCTAGGTTGTGCTAAAATTGTGGTCTTCTAAAACTTCTTTGCGATGCTCTTTTCGTCCATCAAAGTAAATGCTTTTTGTAACAATACCTCCAATATCTTTTGAAGCTTCCGGGCTTTAGATACATCTCTGTAGATCTTATTTTTATCAATAACCACAGTTAAATCTACAGTAGAAACCAAGCCGACGTCAGCGAAAACCGCAGAAGCAGCAGCAGGTTGCGTCGATAAACCGTATCTATCACAGACTTTAGCAACTGTTGGCAATGGTAATGTATTCCAATTCGCTGTTGAAGTCGATGGTATCTCTGTCGAGGGCGTGTTTGTCGGGGATGCCTCTGTTATCGGATACGTTTCTGGGGAAGATTCACGCACTGAATTTTCATCACAATTTGCTGAGACAGAATCGGTTTCTTGAGTAGAAGTTTTTTCTTTTGTTAAGACGACTTTTTTGTTACCCTTATTGACTCTTCAATTTATCTCTGCTGTCGTTTAATTAATCTAGCCGTTTCTTTCTTATCAAAACCGCTTATAACCATTTTCCTATAATTTATTTGATCCAAAAAAACTTATCTCATTGATGTAAACTTTCATAGGTTTTAAACACGAACAAGATTCAAATAAAGTGCATTTACAAGCAGAAACGTCAAAAAGTTTTGCAGATGACTCTAAAAAATATTTTAGTTTATTTTCAAAACTAACATTTCGTTTGTTTTTGGGGTATCTTTTCAATTTAAGATACTTTTCGAAATTGAATTTCACTAATTAAATAACTAGTTCCTTAGTTACAATTGGAATCAAAGTTTTGGTCCAAATATTGTTGATCTCTTCGGAAACAATCACATATATATCTGATTTGGATGGATCTTTTCCATTATACTTCAATTTCAGGTTGTTCTTGACAAATAAAATAAATTAAATGACGTCCCTTATAGTTGGTAGCTGCTGATTGTCAGTTCTTTGTATGGTCCGAACATAGCATAAGTAGTCTGACTACGCCTCGAACTTCTTATATAAAATCACAAAATCCGCTTTTACCACTGTAACAATCGCAATGGTACTTTTATGGCATAAAAATTATTTTGGTTACGAAGAAAACACTCGCGAGGCAAGTCAAGAAAGTCCTCAAAACAAGTTCAAACTTGAGGGTATTTGCAGGTTGAAACCTAACAAATTCGAAGTCGCTGGTATCGTGTTGTTGCATGCAAATTGAAACATCATGTATGATTTACATCTAAATAGAATAAAAAGTAAATATTTTTTTTGGTTTAGTTCAGGAACCAAAATTGAGGATAGCGAAATATCACCATAAAAATGACAATTTTTCAAAACTTTGTAGATCGCTAGAACCTTAAGATATAGTTTTATTTTATTTTTAAAATTATTTTGGTAATCAACGCTCAATTACGCAAGTTTTGAGAGGTCTTGTGTTAAGGTAAGCCAAAAAAAAGTCCTGCCCGAACGTTGACTCTTCGTTTGGGTGGCACAAATCCTAGAACCCAACTGCAGCGCCACCTACCAGGTCCAATTGTAAATCTAAACCATCCAGGGACCCAATCGAACGCACACAAAAGGTTTTAAATATATAGTTGGTCATAACATAACCTAAATTTATACCTACTGCATGCCACTGTCATTTACATATTTGATTTTCTTCTATAGTCAACAATTGAATTAAAAAAGCACCTTTTTAAGAGTCTGAGCATTGACTCTCGCTCGAACAGCCAACCATATCTCATGATTAGTCGGCAGGGGGCCTGCCACACAGCGAACCCTAGCGCAGCGGAGACCGGGACAGCGGGTGGCCTCTGCTAACTGCTCCTCATTGCGATCAATAATCTGTCTTCTTTCTCTGACATTTTGCGAAACCTCATTTTGTTCCATGGTGTCTCTTTTCATCCTGGAATCGGCAGAGGCTTCCTTTTCATAAGCTGCTGCATCACGCTTCTCCTGCGCTTTCCTGTCCCAGCGGAAGTGTTCTTGCGGACGATCCGTGGCTACATTGTCTCTACCTTGCTCTGTATTATCTGCAGCGCTCCATTGTGTCTGGTGGGAAGAACTATAGGACTGGGACCCCTCGCCTAAAGAAAACAATAAAGTCATGTGAGAAAGATGTACGCAGTCAAGATTCAGTCTGTCTTATTTATTTAGGTGCTTAAGGATTGACAAATCACAAAATGTTTCCGTACTACAGTACTGACGGACACCATAGCTATATAGAATGTTTTCTTCACTCTAGACAATAGTTAAATAAATTAGCTTAAAAAAAATGCTACAAAATCAAATATGTAGTCCATATTATAATTAACAATGTAATCATTTAAAGCAGGGTCGTATGTAATTAATAGGGGCAATTTTTCATGGTGACAATTTTAAGATGCAGCAAATTTAAAATAAAAGTAAATCATTAACAAATATGAAATACTTTTTATTTTATTTTAAAGATTCAGAAATCCCCACCGATACAGTGATATGGATGCGATAATGGACGTACAAAGAAATAACACTTGGATTAGGAGGCAGAAGGACTCTCAACTACATGATTCGACATTGGAACTCTTAATGTCGAATCATTTAGTTGAAAGGCTTTATCAAAAGTTACAAAAACAGCTTACAAAAATTAAATATTTTTTGTATTCTCAATTATTGCGTTTATATTATCACAGAGCAATAGTTAATTATGTACATATTACATTTGCAGAAATATAAGGGCAGTTTTTTGTATTTATCTTGCCTAAGGGCGGCACGATATTCCTAAGTTTAGATCTCAGATCATTTTCTTTGTATTGCTACGATTTTTTAATTATAAAAATTAATTTTATTTGTATACTAAAAAGTACATACTAGGGATGGGTCGTCGACGTATTTACTGTTGACGAAACGAGACCGTCCACGTCTGTCCATCGACGAGACGATTAACTAGTTGAATTCGTCAACTAGTTGACGCGTCAACTTCGTTACGCGGACGTCGCGGACGTTTATCTAAACATCAGGACGATGGTCAACTATCTACGGTTTGATGCGACGCTGCTCGACGGCACAACCGTTGGTTATTTTTATTACGTTAATTTTTAAAATTTAAAGAAGTTCGAAGGAATATAGTTTCGGGGAAAGTAAAACCGCTACTTGTGCTTATATGTAAAAAGAAATATTTTATTATTTATTTGTTTATAGGCTTTTACATATTGTTTTATATACTTCTTTCTATATATAATAAAGAAAGAAGTAGGTATACACAACAATATCAGGTGTAAGCAGTAAAATATAAATATAAACTACATATATAAGCAGTGAAAGTATCGGGTATAAGCATTAAAATATGAGTATAAAAATTAAAAATATAAAGTACAAAGCAATGTGTGTATAAAAAAATATATTAGATACACATTATTACATGTGTACAGGGTTATTTGGAAAACAATAATAACCTAGCAGGACTATATTCCTGCCTTGATTATGAGTATTATTTTTTGTAAAACGTTGGACTATCACTACACTAACTCAAATCGATTACGAAAAATTCATTCGTTTCAATACAAGTTAAATAAAATGATAAAAACCTTTACATTTATTTATTATCTATAAATTTATAAATAAATACATAATTTAAAAATACTTTACATTTGAGATGTTATCTAGAAATTTATTGAAGAATACATCTTTCAAAGTCAGACTTTCACTTTGTGGTGACATTATTAATAAATAAATATATCTGTATTATTTGTCAACTTTAGTTTAAGGCTCAATTTGAGAAAAGGAACATTGTTCCCGAAACATGTAAAAAACCAATAAAAAGTGGTGTAAACAAAATTATAATAGATTTATTTTTTTATCTATAAAGTTGAAAATAGGGAATTTATAATAAAAATTAATTAAACCTAAATTCAAGATTATATTACATATACAATAATTAATGTTGGACTCTTGAATAAGGACCATAGTTAGGTATAGAAAATTTTATTCCCTACAAGTTTGTTTATCATTTATATGCTAAAGTTGAAAAGTAAGGAAATAACACAATAATTAAATTTTAGCATCCCTTTTCAGGTAAATATATAAGAAGTCGAGATCGATCGAATAAAATATTGATTTTAGAAAAATATCTAGCCGGCCTATTAATTAATAATAGTTCAATAAAAAATAAAATAATTAAACAGAATTGTTTTATTTTATACAGCGTAAAATTGGGAATTCACCGAATCGTCGCACGTGACATCACAAAAAATCAAGTAAAAAATAATAGATAATAGCTTATTAAGCCTATCTCGCGCTACGCATGTATTCAAATTTCAAATCTCTAGTTATAGTTCGTGTACACAGATTTGCACTCTATGGTAGTGTACTTTAGAGTTGAAATGAAATTACCCATCGAGCCGTCTATGACGTCTATGGCATCTACAAGTCGACAGCGAGAGATGAGAGAGAAATAAACGGAGACGTTTTGTCTTGCTCTCGCTCGTTGCTTTGCATTGCGTTAATCTCGAATCGTCCACGGACCACGGCGTCCGCTGTCCACCGTCTACGAATTCAACTAGTCCATGCGATAAACGTAAACGGTTGACGCGTCGATGCAACGTCAACGGTTGATTTTAACTAGTCCGTCCATTCAACGCCCATCCCTAGTACATACCTAGATAAATATTAATTAAATAAATAAAAAAATACATAATTACTTTTTATTAAAAATTATTCCATAAAGTCTGTGTATTATACATACAAAATATTGTTGTAATTAGAAAAAAGATGATTATATAGCTCAAAATGTGTACTCCTCCAACCTTGCTGGCTCCCAATTGTCTGCCTATCCTGAGGAGTGTCCACATCCCAGGTATTGACTCGGTAGCCCCGCCCGGCTGCAGCAGCTCCCATAGCGCTGGGATGCTGTACCGCACCTACAAAGGTATTCCCCGCAGAGGAAGCACCCTCTTGATGGAAGGTGGCGGAGCCAGCATTGATAAGGTCCCGGTTTACAGTCTCTTCCGTTGACCACTTATGGCGTCCACCTGAGGCATAGCTGTCAGCACCTTCACCCCATCTAATCAAATTAGATAGTTATGTATTTATTAAAAAGCAATTATAAGTGGCTATTCATCACCTCTGTTAGCACCTAGTTAGCATTATTTATTTATTTATTTAACACCCATAATATGAGCTTTTACAAAATGTACAATTAAAAAATCATGTAAGACAGATATGTAGTTAAAAAGATTCAAGTACAAGGTTTACAGTTACAAGTGAAAATCACAAAAGACAGATAGGTATAAAGATTACAAGTACATTAAGAGGATAAAATACATATAAAGTACAGGATAAAGTACATATAATAGATTTGAGTAAATTAAAAACAGATGTGAAAAAGAGAAGTTTAAAAAGGAAAAAGAAAGAAAAAGAAAAATTTATTTATTCATTACCAATTAGTCGAGACATAAATAAATGTTTCAGTTTAGTCGTTATACTATCAGCAAAACCACCTCTGCATGTTCATTCCCTAGCGAGTGTAATCTGGGGATTACGAAGTTTGCTAATGCATTAGTTTTGACATTTCCTCTAAAATAAAATAATGGACAATGAAATCTTGATGACCTCGATGGTGTATATAAGTCAATCAGACTAACAATCTGGGGGCAATCAATCATGTTATTTATGATCCTATACAGAAATATTAAGTCAGTCATGATACATCTCACAGACAAGTTTAATAGTTGTAAACAACTGAGGAGATATTCATAATTGATATCCTCCAAGCTTATATTTAATTTGTACTTAATAAATCTTAAGAACTTTTTTGGATTCGTTCAACTGCCGTCGAATGATTAACGTAGTGAGGCAACCATATGATCGAGTTATATTCAACCTGAGGTCCGACAAAAGAAGTGTATAGGACTTTATAAGTGTGCGGTCTGTAAAGTTTTGTGCAGTTCTTAAAACAAATCCCAACATTTTGAGACCTTTATTAGTTATCAATGTGGGGAATTTAGTGTTAAAAATTACTCCCAGATCACTTATCTCCCTAACTGATACTAGGTTTACATTATCAATTTTGTAGGTGAATTTAATAGGATACTTTTTTTGTAAAAATAATAGATTGTCACTTGAGCAATGAATTCTTCTGATAATGAAGAGTTAATCTTTACCGAAAGAATTATATTGCATAGATAGCTACTTAATCATTGTAACGTCCAACCGCTGAAGTTTATCTAGCAATATAAGATATGGTACTTTAAATCAAAACCTCGAAATTCGGTATATAATTATCAGACACAGAGGCACTATCGTATACTCTTTTAAAAAATCTGCGAACATGTTTGTTATTTCACCTACATTGTTTCCATTATTGACATTATTGAGGTACATGGTATTCGGTAAACCAGTATCATTTTTTCTTAATGAGTTTGTGTATTTCCAAAAAATTTTTGTGTTCTGTATATTTTTCTCAATATTATTTAAATAGTTATTGGAACACAGTTTTGAGAGAGCGGTACACTGCTTCCTCAATCTACTAAATTGCTCTGGCACACGGCCAGTTAAAGTAGTGGTTCTACGATAAAAATGTTCAACTTACCCTTGAGAGGCAGGAACATTGTAGCTGCTGGAGTACTTCCTATCCCCAACGTCGTACCTCCTGGCCCCACCACTGGTGTAGGACCCTGATCCGTATCTGATGCTGCCGCCCTGAGCGCTTCCCTCTGTTTGCAGTCCGGGGGCGCTCCCTCCTATCCCCATCCCCGCTGTGCCTTCCCCCTGAGTGTACGATGTGTGATATGTTCGATCGTAGTTGCTCGATTCGCCCAATCTGGAAACGTATAGAATATTAATGTAAAGTAGTCGGTAAAGCAGATTAAATTATTTGTCTTTAAATTTTTTGTAAAATACAAAAAAATATTTTTTATATTTTTGAAAATGGTTAGTAAAATTAACCAAATTGTTTTGAGATTGACATTTTTCAAATCATTTTATTGTATAATATAATGATTGCGCTAAAAATTGTGAAAGTATTGTTCATGATTCCATTCCAAGTGTCAGCTTAAAAAAACTAATGGCGAAATCGTATAAAGTAGTGAGAAGCGCAGATTGCAAGTAATATTATATTATACTAGCTGTTCGTACCCGGTGTTGCATAGGTTAAGGATTAAGTTGAAAATAAATTTGTGGGGGGAAATAAAGGTTTGATTCGAACGGTATAGATTTACATCGAAAATATATCAGGGGGAGGAGAAAAGGTAAAAGGGGAGGGAGTAAATATAGCCTAAGTTACCTGTCGAGTCCTAAAGAGTAAGTTTCCAAATTTTAAGTCCGATCGGTCAAACGGTACAGATTTGCATCAAAAATATGTCAGGGGGAGGGGAAGCGGTATGAGAATAGGGGAAAAATATATACCTATATAGAAACATATAATAAATATGTTACCCGCTGAGTCCTAAAGAATAAGTTTCCAAATTTTGAGTCCGATCGGTCAAACGGTACAGATTTGCATCGAAAATATGTATGTCAGAGGGAGGGGAAGAGGTATGAGAATAGGGGGGAAATATCGCCTATGTTACTCGCCGAGTCCTAAAGAATAAGTTTCCAAATTATGAGTCCGATCGGTCAAACGGTACAGATTTGCATCGAAAATATGTCAGTGGGAGGGGAAGGGGTATGAGAATAGGGGGGAAATGTTGCCTATGTTACCCGCTAGGTCCCAAAGCATAAGTATGCAAAATTTGAATCGAATCGGACAAACGGTGTGGATTTGTATTGAGAACAGACAGACAGACAGACATTCAGTTTTATAGGTATAGACTATCAAAAGCAATAGATTTCTCCCACATAATAAGGTTTTTAACTAGTTTAATATGAATTTACCGCTTATGTCTATATTTGCATCCTTGAATGTACGTCATTTTCTACGTTAACATCTGATTTGGTGACCTTGCAGACCCCGCGGACTTACGGACGGACGGCGCATTACCAGTGTGGATATTGCATTAATTGTAAGTCAAATTAAAGACAACTGTGCAACATAATTTTTAAGTTAAAAAACAATGTAAGATTAAATTTTTTTTAAACAATACATATTATTGTAGTATACATTTTTTTATTTCTGGACTGAAAATAATTAGAATTCAGTTCAATAGGTACATGAGTATTTTGCAGTGGCGTGCAGTGGGTATAAACTTAGGTTATGCTGTGACCGACTATACCTATATTATAAATATATATATATACACGCATATACCTATAAGGGTATACACATTAAAATTTTTTTTTTAACTATATATAATGAACTATTTTGAGTAGCTTCAATCCACAAAAATAACTGCACTATAAAAGAAGTATTGTAAACAATATTTCCTAAATAAATAAATATTTTATGTAGGTATAGCTAATACGGCGAAAAATTCCAATATATTTCGAAGACGATTTATATATAATTAAATGGGGAACAATACTAATTTCAAATATATGTTTCTTTTCACAAAAATAAATTTTATGATATCATTATATGACAGATGATATTTGTCATATTCGTATTTGCATTTACCACAGAAAAGACATAAAATTTACACCGAAAGTTTTGGGTGGAATTTGTAAAAAATAACATTTCTGCATGACGTGCGCCTGGCATAGAACCTTTCGAAGAAGGAAGCTACTACACAAAACTCGCAGCATTAAAAATACACGTTTTTTCTCTCGACTTGACTATATCTGTGGAACAAATTGGTTGGCGAAGTAAATGAAGAATTGACATGAAGTTAAGCGCAGAAAAGTCAGAAATAAAACTTCTAGCCGTAGGACGAATTACGGCTAGAATTTTAAATCGAAAAAAAACAGATGGGTCATGTTAAATGGAAACGTCAGAAATAAAACTTCTAGCCATAGGACGAATAAATTACGGCTAGAATTTTAAATCAACTTTTTCTTAAGATAAGGATTATTTAATTAATATTTGTTTCTCAGAATATTTACTAATGCATAGCTTTTTTGCTTGTATGCGCTGCACGCCACTGGTATTTCAGTCGGAACTCAAAATTATAACTAAATGTGCGTATGCGACATCATTTTTAAATTAAAAAACAAAGATGTAAGAAAAATTGTTGTTAAATATTTTTTATATACCTAATACACATTATTGGAGAAATATTGGAGAAAACAGAAATAAAAATATGGAGAAAATTCAGTCGGAACTCAAAATTATAACTAAATGTGCGTATGCGACATCATTTTTAAATTAAAAAACAAAGATCTAAGAAAAGTTGTTGTTTAATATTTTCCAATTTTTGAAAATTTTTAATATGTTCGTTATTATTATATTTTTATGTAAATATTATATTTATCCAATTTGTGCAGAAAAACACTTCATTATGTAATGAGAACTTTTCCATTATACAGCAATTTTCAGTGATTTTTTTTCAATTCGTATGTAAGAGTCTTCTAAGGCCCGGTTGTTTCAAGTTCGATCAAAGTAAGCGGTCGATAAAAGCATAGATTTTTACGAAAACGGATCGTCTGATTGGTGGAGAACGTAAAATTTCAGTTTAAACTCTACGCTTACTTTGATCGAATTTGAAACAACCGGGCCTAAGAGTAATGACAATATTTACCTGGTATATGAATTTAGGGTCAGTTATATTTTTTATAATTGTGTAGAATAAACTTTCTAGTGTAATATATTTCTGAGATAATTTGTGCGCACTTACTGCAAACTTCTTGAATTGAGACCCTGTCTACTGTGTAGGGAGTAAAGGATAACAGCAGTGTTCTATAAGACTTTTTCATAAAAATTGTTACTGATATTAATATTTTCATACATATCATATAAAAATGCAAATCGCATTTTTTTAGTGTTGGCACTTTATATTGTTGCTGCTTTTTCTCACAACCTCCCTCTCTAGCAACGAATACGTAAATACATATAGGGCAAGTGCAAGGTTTATCCCAAAATGGGTTTTAGTTGACATCTCATTCTCGTCTTGAGAGAGCACCATCTAATGACACAATATGTCGAATTTGACAGTTGGAAAAGGAATATGCAGCCTTAAAAGGTGAATAGGAATTACATATTTATTTCGCATGAAAAAGTGCACTTTAAGTAATAATTCTGTACGGGCCTAAGATATTTTTACCATGGTATAAGGAATGTAAATTTTTACCTCTTATTAAAGCTACTTCCGGCTTCACCCTCAGCTCCCACAGTGTAGTACTCGGTACTGGACTCTGTTTTCTTCACCACTCCATCAGCTTCCAGATCTGCGGAAGTATTTTTGCTCGAATGGTGTATCACTGCAGGTCCAGCGCCTATGCGAGTACTGTTCCAGCTGGTGGTGTAGGTTTTATTATAGACACCACCGACCGGTTTTTTCTCATACCAGGTCCACTGCTGACCTCCTTGGCCCTGTCCAGACGTGGCATGAGTACCGGCTCCCATCTGGTTGGTATGTCCTTCTTGAGATCCACCCATCCAGACAGTCTGTCCGCCTTGTCCTCCGGAGTTCACCCATACCTGGTGGCCACCCTGCGCTCCACTCTGCTGGCCACCCTGAATGCCAGAGTTTACCCAGCTCTGCTGGCCTCGTCTTTGCACCTCGCTCTGTCCCCAAGTTTGTTGGCCGCCCTGCATATTACCCTGTCCCCAACCTTGCTGGCCACTCTGTGTCCCACCTTGTTGGACACCAGAATTTACCCAAACCTGTGCCCCGCCTTGTTGGCCGCTTTGTGCCCCACCCTGCTGACCACTCTGGCCTCCGCTCTGCTGACCGCCCTGTCCCCAACTCTGTTGGCTGACTCGCACTCCACTCTGCTGCCCATCTCCTCGACCCTGCTGGTTGCCCCAACTCTGACTGGTGGACCACTGCGCCCCCTGGGTGGCCGGGCCCCAGTTCTGCCCGGTACTACCAGAACTGTAGGTTTTGTTCCAGCGATTGACCGTTCCGCTAGCTCCTCCCTCCCCGCTCGCCCACTGTCCACGCTGATTTCCTTGGTTTCCGGAGACCCAAGAGCTTCCTGTGGTGGTATTGGTCCACTGCCTGTTAGAGGACAGTCCCTGCCCCGATCCTCCTCCTTGAACAGTTCCCGTATGTGCCTCTTGAGCTCTCTGGATGTGGATTCTAGAGCCATCTCCAGCTTCAATACCAAACTTTTTCTCTTCTTCGTCAATTTTTTTTCTTTGTTCTTCAGTCAATCCTCGCATCCCTGAAATAAATCACTTATAATTAATTACAAATAAATTTGTTTCTCTCAATAGTTCGTGTAATCCTCACAAAATAGCGGCTGATCTATCACAAAAGCGATGGCAGTGAGCAAAACATAAGATTGGCAATAATTTATATTCAAATGGTTGTTTTGTGCTTCAAGCGGATGCCTATTTTTTTATAATTTACCATATTCTAATAAAATTGACTTTTTCTGATGATTATTGTTAAGTCTGGACTTTCACTGCAAATGCGTATTTCGGTATTTTTTTCAAAAATGTCGGTTGTGTCCTCATTTTCATCCTTATATACTTATGTGTAATTTTTTTCATTATATTAGATTTAATCGTCATGCCGATCTTCCGTCGCGTCAGATCAGCAAATCGAACAGATCATAATATATTATATAGAAAAAAAAAATTAAAAGAACTGCAGAAATGTGTGAAAAATGTTTTTTAAATTCTAGACAGAAAATAATAAGAATTCGACTCAAAAACACAAGCATTGTGATATTTGAAATCGATCAGTTACATAGAAAAAAGATGATCGGCTGTCATTGGGTATTTCCGTATATGTCGATTGTCCACATGCGTTATATATGACATGTTATTTTTCAATAATCATATTATGAGATAAAATAAAATAATATAAAAAGAATTGCAGAAATAATATTTTTTTTTTTAATTATAGACAGAAAACAATAAGAATTCGACTCGAATAATACATGAGCAATTTGACATTTGCAGCCAATCGGCTGCATAGAAAAGAGATGATCAGCTGTCATTGAGTGTTTCTGTATATGTAAATTGTCCGTGCGTTGACATCAAACATCAACAATAAATATATTGTCATCTCTTTCCTATCATAATGTTTCACTCAAGCAATTATCACAGCTAATCTGATGAAATCTCACGCCGCTTGGTATTGCACTCAGATTACCTATCACACTCGTCTTGAAAGAGTATGATCAAATTATTGAACTTCAAACTTCTAAAGTGAATGTCCAGCCTTACTCTGTGAACATACTTGCATTTATACCACTGTTTGGCATTTTTGAAAATGCTGTACCTGATCCAGATGAAGTGGAAGAAAAGTTCTTGGATGATGAAGAACTCCAGGAGTATCCACCCCCGGAAGTGGCACCTCCAATTACTACGGTACCACCAGATGTGCTTGAACTTCCACCTCCTGACAGTTTCTTTTCTTCATTGGTTATCAGGCCACCTAGAAAATATTAGATTACAAAAATTAAAAATGCACACACATGGTGAAATATGTTGGCCAGGAATAAATAAATATGTCATATATTAATCATTTTTTGTATTATTCAATATCAAAATGAGACCCTTATCCAATTTATGTTTGTCAAATAATTATTAGAGTAGGTACAATGTTGTGAATAAGTATGTATTCACTCTATTCCATACAAACTTAAGAAGGAAAGTTAGCAATGGTAAAATTGTCCAAACCTTGCATGGCTGAATTGCTAGAGTCCAGATAAGACTTTCTTTTGCGATCTATCTGTAAGTTGAGATCATTAACATGCTCGGCCAGCTCACACCTGATATTGCCTGTGGTCTCCGGTTGTTCCAGCACATACATCAAACTGTCACCTGGGTAATCATAATTTTCAGATATTAAATATATTTCTAAATACTGTTTTAAAAGGCATTTATTAGCACAGATACCATGTAAAAGATATTCAGTTAAGTTTATAAGATTTATGTGATTATGATTATTTATACTGAATAGTTTTGAGGTTACATAGACAGCATGTTCTAATAGAATGTATACTCATTACAACATTTAAGATGAAGTAATCTGTCTACACTATGCTTGGGTAGTTCGCTAAAATTGGATATAATCTGTTAGGTATATACACACCGGCCAAAGTTTCATAGGGCCACAGAAGGAAGATCTCAGCCTCCTCAATGGTGGATGGACCATTGTTACGTATTCCATACAGGTGCACTAACTGGGGACCGATATCAGCTTCGTGAGTCAAGTTGGTGTCCCGGTAGTTAGTCATATTGTAGTGAAGATCCATAGGATGAGAAGCTCTACAAAGTCAATACATTATTCAAATCAGATACTATGGTCAAAATCAGATTCGTTAGAGAAAGATCTACGAGGGCGGTCCAATAAGTACCTAGCCTACAAAAGAAAAACGAAAATTTTGGAAAAGTGGCAATTTATTTCTCAACGTAATCTCCTTTTAGCTCGATACACTTGATCCAGCGAAGCTCCAATTTTTTTAACCCGTCTGAAAAATACGTTTTCTCGAGGTCTGCAAAGTAGGCCTCCGTGGCGGTGATGACCTCCTCATTCGACTCAAATTTCTGCCCGGCGAGTGACTTTTTCAAGTTTGAAAACAAAAAGAAGTTGCACGGGGCCAAATCCGGAGAATACGGTGGATGGGGCAGCAGTTCGTAGCCCAATTCGACCAATTTGACCGTGGCGAGGGCGGAGGTGTGAGCCGGTGCGTTGTCACGGTGGAAGAGCACTTTTTTCTTCGCTAAATGTGGCCGTTTTTTCTGCAATTAGACGTCGAAACGGCCCAATAATTCGGCATAGTATCGCCCTGTGATCGTTTTGCCCTTCTCCAGGTAGTCGATGTAGATCACACCTTGTGAATCCCAGAAAACGATGGCCTTCACCTTTCCGGCCGATAGGACAGTCTTCGCCTTCTTCGGAGCACGTTCACCGGGTGAAGTCCACTGTTTCGACTGTTCCTTGGTCTCTGGTGTGTACCAGTGGATCCATGTTTTGTCGACGGTTACGAAACGACGTAGAAACTCCTTCAGATTGCGCTTAAACAGCATCAAAGTCTGCTCTTTGCTCTGAAGTAGTCTCATGGTTCCGCTTGTTGTCCGGAGTGAGCAAACGCGGCACCCACCGCGCCGACAGTTTTCTCATGCCCAAAATTTCATGCAGGATATGACCCACGCGGCCTTTTGAGATGCCTACTGTCTCAGCTATCTCGCGCACCTTCAATCAGCGGTCTGCTAATACGAGATCGTGGATTTTTGTTATGTTATCCTCCGTGGTAGCCGTTTTCGGGGCACCTGGGCGTGGCTCATTAAAAACCGATGTGCGACCACGTTGAAACTCATTAAATCATTTTTTGACAGTCGCCATCGAAGGAGAAGCCACCATACACAGCATCCAAATGCTCTTTGATTTCGCTGCGCGATTTCTTTTCCAAAAACAAGATTCGAATCACCGACCCATATTGCTCTTTTTCCATTTTTCTAAAATCCGCGGACATGCCCACTTCCACACGCGGTCAAAACAAAACTACGAGTCCGATTCGACTGAAATTTTGACAGCAGTCGTCTACGAGAATGTACTGCACGATAGTAAAATTCTCTTGCAATAGTAGCGCCGTCGGGCGGTGAGGCTAGGTACTTATTGGACCGCCCTCGTATTGTTAAATTAATGTGATTACAGTCCAGCTAAGAGGATATGCAGGGCCGTCGCGTGGGTGAGGGGAGTGCCACGGTAAAAAAAATCCGAAGGTTTTACTGTCTATCACACAGTCAACGGTCACGGTCATTTAGTTATATATGTACGGCTCACCATTCCTCTTTCCTTGCATTTGTAGTAAGTGTGAGTAAGGTCAGTGTACTAAACAGCGCGTAGTGTACTGGTAGCGGGTGCGTGAGCCGGTATTGTGATGTGATGTGACTCATGCGGCTATTGCCATGCGCCAACGACGTCAACCCCCTCTTTATATTATTGCACTCCAGATATAAGCCATAAGGAGCAAGTTTCTTTAATAATTCGTTACGTCATTGAAGATGCTAATGATGGAAACATCAAAATAAAATAATGTTTTATAGCCTACCGAGTTGCCAGAGAAACTACAGGAGAAGCTCTCGCTAACTTATTGTTCAAAGAAATTGATGAGTGTGGTTTGAGCATGACGACCTGTCGTGGGTAGGGCTATGACAATGGGGCCTATATGGCAGGCATTCACAAAAGCGTCCAAGTCCGAGTTCTAGACAGTTTCCCGCTAGCTGTATTTGTCCATTGTGGGTGCCACAGTCTCAACTTAGTTACTGCTGATGGGGCAAAATCCTTTGTAAAGTCCGCATATATATTGCAACGCCTCTTAATCAACCAACGAATCGATGATGTGTGATTAGTGATCACACCAAAGCCCTTACCCTGAAGCAAGTGTGTGAAACGCGATGGGAAGTGAATTTGATTAGCAAAAGCCTTCAAGGGAATGAAACGGACATAAGTGACTGTTCAAAAAAGTTTAGTAAATGTTTGGATTTTTTGGACAGATTTAGAGAGAAAGGATTTGTAGATGCTGTCAAAGAAGAAGCTGCTAAACTTGGCATCGAACCTGTTTTCCCCCAAAAAAGAATTTGTAAACACAAACATGTCATGAGTCTTCTGAGAAAGTTCAGTCGTCACCTGAAGAAACTTTTATAACCTTAGTGGATAATGTTACGAACTCACTTAAGAAGAGATTAACTGCGTTGAAGGCACATAAACAACTTTGGGGATTTTTGAGTAACATAGCACAACTGCCAGCGAAGAGCTAAAACAAAGTTGTGTGGATCTTGAAAGACATGTAAATAAGAGCACAAATAAAGTGTCTGATATCAATGGCAATGAGCTTTTACGAACTAAATATTTTCAAGTCATCGGCAAAAATCAGAAATAAAAAATGTCATTTATAAAAAGAATGAACAGGATTGGTCCAAGATGTGACCTCTGCGGAACTCCACTCAAAGCAATGAATTCTTCTGTTAATGAAGATTAATTCTTTACCAAAAGACTTCTATTGCATAGATAGCTACCTAATCATTGTAATAATTTGCCATGAAGTGTTACAATTTTGTAGGTGAATTTAATAGGATACTTTTTTTGTAAAAATAATAGATTGTCACTTGAGCAATGAATTCTTCTGATAATGAAGAGTTAATCTTTACCGAAAGAATTCTATTGAATAGATAGCTACCTAATCATTGTAACGCCCAACCACTGGAGTTTATCTAGCAATATAAGATATGATACTTTGTCAAATGCTTTAGAGAAATCTGTATAGATTGAGTGTACCTGGTTTCCCTTTCCCAGTTCATTGGATATGTAATGTTGACCTACCAGAGAGAAAACAATGCTGGAAAGGGGATATTACAGGTTTAATTTGTTATACAATATACATACATATTATCTTATTCAGTAAATGTTTTTCATAGAGTTTTGGTATTGAAGATTGAATACAAATAGGTCTAAAGTTTTTGAATTGGCATCAAAAAGCTACTTTTACAGACATCAGGATAGCAGCCTGCTACACTGCTTCCTCAATCTACTTAATTCAGTGTTATTAATTAGCTCATAATTTAACCATTTATGGTATTTTGATTTAAGTTACTTGCGTCTAGGAACAAAATTTTCAATAATTTGATAAATTGACTTGTAAAATTGGTTAGCTGTATTATTAATGTTTACATTGGACAAATTGCTCAAGTATTGTTAATTATAAATTATAAATTAATAAGTAAATTGTTAATTATAATTTAAAAATTAATAAGTAAATTGTTGTTTTAACTTGTGTTATCCCTCAAATGCGATAAACTTTTTTTTAAAATTTGTTTGGGACGAGACTCCTCCGCAACAATTTATTCGTAGGTGGCAAGCATTCACCGATGATTTCTATATGTTGACAGCTGTCCCTCCCTCGTCACATACTACCGGGTGACGTACAAACGTGGCAGCTGCATGGTTTTAGTGATGCCTCCGAAAAGGGATATGCCGCAGTTATTTATATTCGTACTGATGATTTGGATGGTCGTGTTAAATTTCATTTGCTCTTGGCAATGTCAAAGGTAGCGCCCATCAAGCAGCGATTGACGATTCCGCGTTTAGAGTTATGTGGTGCCGTGCTGATTGCACGGTTACTGAATCATGTTTCTAGGATAATGGGAGTCCCATTAATCCGAGAGGAATTAGCCGCATGATGCGATTCTACCATTGTGTTGGCCTGGGTGAAAACTCCGCCTCATACACTACACATGTACGAAGGGAACCGCGTGAGCAAAATCCAGCAATTAATAGGTTCACGTACGTACCGGGATGAACCCAGCGGATATTGCGTCACGTGGTATGCTTCTGGGTGATTTTGTACATCAGACAAGCTGGTGGAACCCGACATGGTTGGCGGCCCCTCCACATTCGTGGCCACCGGATCGTAAATCCGTGGAGGATGAGCGGTTGTCAGGAGTTCGGGGACTCAAGATAATGTCCCTTACAACCACCCTCCATAATAAAAACGAGATACTGTTCAGATATAGGGATCTGACTAAGCTTCTCACCACTACCGGCTGGTGTCTTAGATTTAAATTTAACGCTACGCATCCCCAAAGCAAACGACTTGGTCCGTTGTCACATGCTGAATTATCGAAAGCTTTACACATATGGGTGAAGCTCATCCAACAGGATGTGTTTTGTTCAGACATCCAGCTACTGCGAGCAAAAAAAAAAAAAAAGCAATGTGGAAGGTCTGTGGCTCGGCTAAATCCGATACTTGATGATTGCGGGCTGCTGCGGGTAGGAGGACGGCTCCAACACTCGGAGTTACCTGCTCGGGCTAAGAATCCCTTGCTACTGCCCTGTTCACATCATCTGACTGATTTAATCATTGGTTGTTATCACCAGAGGTACCTTCATGCCGGTCCTAATTTGTTAGTCTCTTCTCCGTAGGGAATTTTGGATTCTTTCTGTGCGCCGAGCGATTCGTACACGAATTTTCAAATGTAACCGTTGTTTCCGGTTGCGGGCCGCATCTGCCAAGCCCTACATGGCGGATTTGCCGCCTAGTCGAATTCAGCGATCTCAACCGTTTTTAAGGGTAGGGGTGGATTTTGGAGGACCCTTTTTCATAAAGGCTAGCAGATTACGCTCTTGTTGCATATAATGTTAATGTATGGACTGTATCAAACTGGTTCGTTTTAAAGTTGAGACGCAACTCGACTGGAAGAAGGTATAGAGATTCGATGAGATATCAGGAATCTAGCCTACCTTTTGCCCTTCCTGAAGTTGGGCGCCTTTTAGCACTGTCGCGATTTTTTGCGTGCAAGCGGCAACAGTCTCCGGATGTTGGTTGGGGAACCACGCACTAGATCCCTGGAATATCACGGCCTTACGGCGACGTATCACACAAAAAAAACAGGATCTCAAGCGGCGAAGGTTCCGAGCGTCAACGCGTTCTGCCGGTCATTCCATTTACACACACTGCCGGCCATGCGCTATCGCCCGACTCTCGGCAGGCCAGAGGGGGACGGAGCGATGGAAAACAGAAGCGGACAAGAGATGGATATTTTAGGTTAGGGAATGTTATGAGATTGCGTCTCAACAGGCGTTATTTAGATATTAGGCTTTAGATGCGTCAACAGCTCTGCTAAAGTGCAAAAGGCTTATCTTAGTGTATTTATTTGTTTTGCCACAAAGGCCGTACACCTGGAAGTCGTGTCAAACTTATCTACCGACGCATTCATTGCCGCCTTTACTCGTTTCACATCTCAAAGAGGCTTCTGAACTGACGTGTATTCGGATGGTGCCACGAACTTCCATGGTGCTAACCGGTATCCGAAAGATTTGACTGCTGCCTTGAATACGTCGGTTGCTCGAGACCAGATCCACGCTGTTTTTCGAGATCGAGGCGTGGTTTGGCATTTCAATCCTCCTAGTGCACCGCACTTCGGTGAACTCCACGAAGCAGCAGTCAAATCGGCCAAGAGCCATTTGAAGCGCGTTGTGGGCGCCCAGACTTTGACTTTTGAAGAACTGTTTACGCTATTCTCTGAAATCGAGACGGTTTTAAACTCCCGGCCTTTGTGTGCCATTTCAACCGACCCTGCAGAGCCCGAGGCGCTGACGCCCGGGCATTTTCTAATTGGTGAACCCTCGACGGCTGTGCCAGAAACCAACCTGAGGGAATTGAGAATGAATCGGCTGTCACGTTGGCAGCTCCTTCAACAAATGTCTCAGCACTTTTGGACGAGGTGGCAGAGGGAGTACCTCCATACACTCCAACATCGACCTAAGTGGCTCACCCACCAAGCGAACTTGAGGGTAGATGACATTGTTCTCCTCAAAGATGAGAATGAGTCTCCACTTCATTGGAGGCTCGGGCGGGTTGTCAAGGTTCATCCGGGCGATGATACCACAGTCCGTGTGGTTACCCTTCGAACCGTTCAGGGTTTGCTAACGCGTCCAGCGGTAAAGGTGTGTCTGTTGCCCGGGAGCTAGTTTCTGACTTCTCTGTCTTTGGTTGCGCGTCCACGTCTGATTTTTTTGTTTATTCTATGTTATTATTCTTTCTTTGATACGTACGTTCATGTGTCGCTTTATTATTGTTTTCATGATCAAGTCAAGAGACTGTCATGTGTTCGCCATGTGCTCCTTGCAGGCTGGGTTCCCTTCCTGAGTGTTTTATTTTATTTGTTACTGTTTACATTGCTTCAGACGTGCACGTGGATAATTTAATTAATTTATTGTTTCTTTATTATATCGTTTAAGTTATCAGGTGTGATCACCTTAACATTTAATTTGTTTTGGACTTAGATTTGATTGAGTCTTGTTACCTCCCACCTTCCCTACACCTTTTCATAGTGCACGCTCTACAAAAACCCTTTGTCTATTATTGTTGTTATTGTTATTCTTGTATATATATTGTTATTCACTTTGCAAGATAATTATAATCCAAGATTACCTACTATAATACAACCGGCCCTTAGTGAACCATTTAAGGGTGAATAATGTTTTAAGATTAAATGAAAAATTATACACATATTTAAATTAAATGAATATACATAAATATCGAGGTTAGAAAGCCATAAATGCTTTAGTGATTATTTCGAACTTTACAGGAGAGCAAAAGAAAATTCTGTCAATCAAATTTTGTCAATGTTTCTTTTATTATTAAACGATTTCCATATTTGTTAATCCAAAACACATATGGAAATCGTTGACAATTGACAAAATATTATTTTGCTCTCCTGTAAAATTCGAAATAATCACCTACACCCTTTTGGCTTTCTACCGTTGATATGTATTATGTTTACCCAGTAACGACGAGGTCAGTTTCCAGCCATATCCCGATGGACATGCTTTGCTGATTATCTGCCGCGGATTGATTTTTCTCTGGGTTGGTGCTGTTAGCTTCCATGTAGAAGTCGTAGGATGGCGCCATACCTGTCTTGTGGAACGGTTCCAGAAGAACTTTGAAGTGAACCTGAAACAAGATGAAACAGTATTATATTAGAGAAAGTATTGATGGCCAGAAGTGCTGCTTTTAAGGATTTTGCCAAGCAAATCAACTTCTTTATACTTTCTTACCATTAAGTCGCCAATGGCATTCTGTTTTATAATGACGTCATTTATTGGCACATTTCACACTTTGGAATTTATATTTTTAAATAATAATTATAGCATTTTTAAGAAAAAACTAACTTTTAGTTAGTGAGTAAAGCCTCAAAATACAGAAATAAATAGAATATTGTTTAAAATCATCTCTTTATATGCATAAAAAGCATTTTAAAATCACCAAAAAGTAAAAATTTCTTGCAAAACATTATAACTTTATTAATACATATTGAACATTTCTTAATTATCTTAGTATGGATTCAAGATAATGAATACATTTTTTTTAATACATATAAAAAAACATATTATGCATACATATAAATATTCATTAAAAGTTTGTCTCGCCTAGGACACTAAAAACAATATTTTTGGCCGTAGCCTGTCGATTAATGCTTATATTTTCTTAATTATTGTAAATAATGTTCAGTTTATTACTTTTATATACGAATATAGAACCTGAAAAAATTGCAGTCTAGAATATACATTCTGATATAAATTAATAATAAAAACCCACATTTTCATTTCATTTTCAATGTCAAAATATGCATTTGCAAGAATGTCCAGCTTTAAGGCGCCATAGTACATGATTCACGTTTTTTCAGTCTAAAGAGTCAAATTGGTATAAAATTTTCGAATCTTGTTGCCAAAATTACAGCTAAACATGCATTAAATTAATTTTATTATGAAAGATCCATTCACTCTTAAAGCATTTGTCTAAAAAAAGTCAACAAAATACTTTGTTATTATCACAAAAAAAATATTATCCCGAAGCCCTATTTAATCTTTCTAACAATAGAGTTATCTTTGGTACACTTTTTCTCGAAATATTTCCATATAAAGACCATATATTTTTTTTATAAATTGAATAAAAATAGTTTCAACAGAAAGTTTGGGGGAAAATATATTATTATTTTTGGGTAGGTTGTTAAATACAATGTTTACAAAAAGATACAAATTCAAAAAAAATGTATATTCGGTCGTATTGTAAACCTTGTATTGGTCACATCCCTAATTCACGATTCCAAGCATCGCGCTTACACGAAATGTATTTCGTTGAATTACAAGATATGTCGAACTAGCAAAACTTGCGTTCTTATAGAAAAGGTCACGCACATTGCCCTTCGCATTAGAATGTCGGGTGTTAATGTTAGCGCATTTCTATGATTTGGTTTGCTTGGTTCAGATAATTTGCACGTTGGTACGTTTCGGTAAACAATAAATATGACCATTTTGAAGTTGATAAATTCGACACCAGCGCTCGAGGTGGCAAAAAATAGCAACAATTGCGTCAAAATTACGAAACTCCCTCGGTATAACAGCCTCTTAACTACTGAACCATGAAGGAAGATGACAAGATTTTTTGATAGAATGAAGCAAAACAACATTTTCCTTCATTCTACCATCAAATGCCTTGATTTGATCATGACTTACCAATTTTCCTTGAGGCAGAGGGTTTCCAATATCACACTTGAGTGTGTTATTGTTATAACTTGTAGGCGGAGAGCACTGGACAGGGATCTCTGTCGCAGCATTGTCAATCCTCTCTATCTTAATGTAATTTACTCCGGCAGGCAGCTGGAGGTTGTATGTGGTTTCGAAGGCATCTTCACCTGTATTCTGAACAATCACGTCGATGTTCAGACGCTCCTTGGAGCCCAGTAGATATTTATCCACACTCCTAAAATAAGAACACCATTAAATCAAAAACAATTTTAAAGGCAGAGTCCATTTGTTTTTCCAGTGTTTATTTAAATTCGTTACTTAAAATGTAGCATTACGTAATGTTAGTAGTATATACAGAAATGTGCATATACGAGTATTGAGCCCTTCCCAGCAAAATATTGCAGGTGTAAAAATGTCTAGCCTTGCAGTAATTTTTACAGGAAGAGGTTTTCCTTTAATATTTCTCAATATTAAAGGAAAACCTCTTATATATCTTATAGATTTAATTCAAATGCAAATTGTAGGTTTACTAATTATTGATAAAAAAATGTGTTCAAAAAACAAATAATGAAAAATTTACGGTGTGGCCATGAGTCGGAGATCAGGGATGCAAACATTATCAGGCCCACAATTCTTCTGAATGTTGACTGAGTCCTTTTGTATGTTGGGTACGTTCTGGTCAAGAATAGGGTGGAGTATGGAGCGCGGATTCCTCCTACGAACAGACGCTCCTGAGCTACGTTCCTCTCTCATACTGTACCGGATTTCTGCCTCGATCGGAGTAAGCTTATCACGTATATTGTCCTGGAATAAAAAATAAAGTTTATTTTTCTGCATAATAAAGAGGCTACAATGATTCGTCCGAAATAATGATCAGTGTATAAAAGTGATTTAAAATAATCAAACAACTCTAGGAGATGTCGCTGCATATCTGAGCGCAGCCACCGCGATCCCGCGATCGTTGTGCGCTGAACAGCGAGCCACTGACTTTACGGCATTGGACCTGTCAGTAATTTTTATTACTCACTTTCTTCCATTATGTACAATTAATCAGTACGTTTAAACGTTTGTAATTTGGCTTCAAATTAATTCTGTGCAAATGAAGATTGTTTCATAATTTGAGAAGGCATTTAAGTAAAAGTGCTTACCCCACCCTGGGAGAGTAAAATTTGGGCAGGAATTAGTTTTTTTTACAAGGAAGTGATTAGTTATTTTTTTATTGACATTTGTGATGGTACCTACATATTAAACAATTATTTTATTTGAAAATTTAAAAAAAAAATTGACTGACTCCTCCATGACAGATGCATCTTTCAATGGTGCACGTTTGTCTGAGACAAAAAAGAAGATTATGTACTTATTTGAAAATGAAATATCTCCATTGTAGCTTATGGATTTTTTAACCCTTTCTACACCAAGGCTTTTTTGTCTTTATTCCACCAGTTCCAAGCCAAAATTGCGTTTTTTTTAAGTTTTATTATTTTTTAATAGAAAACTTTTATTTTGCACATTCTTGCATAATACTACATCACAGTTCTTAATTCTAATCTTAATTAATTTCAGTAAGATGTTTTTCCCAACAAATCCAGGGATGAAGCGAAGGGTTTGCCTCGCATATTTTGCAAAAATTGCTTAGTTGCAGATAAAAGAAAACCTTACAAAAATGTTACATTTTACTACATATTATTAACTTATGTAGCTGTGAAAAATAAATACCAGTGTAATTTAGTAGGCCGCCAAATGTAAAAAGTATTGATACAATGTTTCAATATTACATGTAATGATTGTGGTTAGAAATTAATCCTCGAAATAGATATTGCGTGTAACATATTTATAATTTTAATAACAACTTACCACAATGTAAACCTGCATTGAGTTACAGTACATATCGTCCCTGACAAGTGGAATTGTTTGGTTGAGTATGTGACGACCTTCGTTATTCAGGAAAAAGAGGCGCGGGTCATTAGGCTTCTTTGCATCCAGGATGAATTGTAAATCAAAGTCTGAAAACAATTGAGCATCCAAATGAAGCATTTAATTCTTCGAGATTTATATATCACAAAATGAATAAACATCTATGTATTTCAACCAAATTTTACATATTATACTAAGAACAACCACTTGAATTGATTTTATTTAATAACACATTTTTTAAGACTACAAGGCTCGAGTCACTAAATTCTTAAAAGATGAGAGAAAAAATTATCTTTGAAATTTATAAAAAGTGACCTATGCACATTTTGACCATATTTTAAAGAAAAGATTAAACAAATGTACAGAAAATTAAATAAAAT
Organism: Agrypnia vestita; assembly: GCA_016648135.1. Lineage (NCBI taxonomy): Eukaryota > Metazoa > Arthropoda > Insecta > Trichoptera > Phryganeidae > Agrypnia > Agrypnia vestita. Next base: position 158,668 of record JADDOH010024479.1, read on the forward strand.
ATAGTCATATACATTCACCGCGCGCATAATTCTTATACATATAGGAACCTACTTATGCACAGCAAGCGGCAAAATAGTCTTATAAATTAGAATGAGAAGTATCAAGCCATTGTGACATGAGAGACTTACAATAATTTTTACACAAATATTGTTACACTCTCACAGAGAGCTGCTTGTATGAAATAATATGAAAAAATATTTTTTATTTTTGTGAAGCAGTGCGGAGTTTATAGTTCAATAAAGGAGCAAATGTAGACGCATTGGTTTTAATTCTAATTTGAATATTTATATTTTAAACGGCAAAACAAATAACAAAAGACGAAACTTGGTTTTTGAGAAATAAATAAATCTACACAAAAATAATAATGGACTGTCCTCTATAAGGACATAATTATGGTCACCATATGCAGCCTGAAACATTGAGTCAAGTCCGTAGAAATTGATTAAAAAAAAACATTTTGCCACAATATTAAATATGAGATAAATTTGTGCAACACATAACTAACATTAATTAACACATAGATATAAAAATCATAATTATTATTATGCATTCAAAGATTCAGGCAAATTTACAGCCAGAATACTAAGTATAATCACAAACATTTTTATAATATTCATTTATCCGTACTTCATGTATGAATATAATATATTGCATGTAAGCATTACGTTCACGTGTTCACATCAATTTATATTTCAAGGCAGTCTGGATATTTTTCTATTAACTGCTTTAGAAATGAATAGTAACATCAATGCTTTATCTTGTCGATAGTCCACATGCACACATGTAAGGATCAGGGATGTTTCCAGTACAGAACAAGCGTGAGAACATCTGCGGAGTATTGTGATATTTTACAAGAGATGATTATGTAAAATATCCTTAGAGACTCACCAAATTGGCAAATGAATCCGTTGGCTTGGAAAAAAATTACATTACCTTATTAAATGGTTACCAATAAGTATTCATTCTACCCGGCATGGCCACGAAGTAAAGAAGGATGACGGTACACACTTCTGAAAGCTGGAATAGTGATTAGACTCACCGACTGCCGTATCTACTCCAATCCCATCGTACTTGAGGCAGTAGTTGATGGTGGTGCAAGCGACCTTCCTTCTATTGTGCAGGGTACAATTCTTCTCGTCCAATGAAATCAGCTTAGAATCGGTGCCGAATAAAATACTGGCGGTCATTTTAACAACTGGCTTTGCTCTATGGAAAAGAGAACATATATTGTGAGAATGTACGGAATCTGAAGATTTAACAAGAAAAATCTGAATATCCTTTTATATTGTCTGAGTTCCTCATCAAAAATTATTTTAGGAAAGAAAATGCTAGTACCACTTTATAAACTTCTCGCTCACAGGTGAGCAGCTGATAGACATTACATTGTTACTGAGAATACAAATAGCGAATTAGAATGCGAAAATTGATAGTAGGCATGAAGAACTCTATGAGAAGAAAACTGATCAATGCTTTAGCTGTTGAAGGTTTTTCAATGGTATATTACACATTTACTTTGGCATCAACTATATAGTTCAAGTATATACATACATACTTATTCCTACGATACTATGAGCATTGAGAAAAAAAAAAATTAATTAATTTTAAACCACCTTATGCATAATAAATATAATGTTGAAATTTATACCTGAAGAGGAAGGCGCTATCAGATTCGTACGCTCCAACAACCAAATCTGTGTACTGGTTGGAGTCCAGGTCTACTCCTCCCGCTACAGAGAATCCAAAGGTGGTCAGAGTATTCTGGCCCATGTCTTCAGCTGTGATGATTTGTGAAGGCTTTTCCCGAGCACCACCGGCGGCCCCATGGAATATATACACCACTCCACGGCCAGTAATACCGTCATATGGGGCGCCCACGGCAAAATCTAAACATTTCAAGAAAAACCTTAATCCATTTTTACTTTTACTAATTCCTGAGTTCTATAGGCATGTTCTATATTTATTATTTATAATATTTTTCAATTTCACTCTGATAACTAATTATTCCCAAATCAATTGTCACACGTTCTTCCTCCAACATTTCTTTGTTTTTCTTGTTTGATTGATTTATTTAAAGGTTCATTTATTACTTCTGTGATGGTCAAGAGCGTCTCGAGTCTGACCGCACGCATCGAGCTGATATCCACCAATCAGGGTTCGATGCGGCTTACTCGGTCCTGATCGTCATAGGTACCAACCACTCTATCGCCGATCGGCTGTAGGAATAGCAACTGATATTACTGTACGTAACCACGTCTGTAGATTTTCACAATAAATAACATAACCGTAATTATCATACAAACCCTGTATCCGCTCATTCTACGTATGTAGAATGTGTGTGATGAATCACACACATTCTACATACGTGATACTCACAAAATATAATGCCTTTTAGACAGGTGGGCATCCTCTCCCAACACTACACATAGCCAACCAAACTTCTTAAGGTGATCCTCTGGCAACGCAAGCGAAATTCACAATTTTTTCTCATAGATTCTCTTGCATTTTGTATCACATTTTTTTATGGAGAGGTATATAATTAAAGTTTATTTATTAGGTTCCATGTATGTATTTTAAATGTGTACCTACATATATTTTTCTAAAACAACACAAACTAGCCTCATAGCCCAGTGAGCATGACACTGGCTTGTCACATCGAGGGTTCTGAGTTCGATTCCTGGTGAGGTCACAATTAATCTATGTAATTTACTCAAGCATGGGTGTTCGGTGATGTGTTTCGCTTCTGTAATTGGGCCTTTTTAAAATTAAAATTAAATTTTTTAAATTAAAAAAATAATTATTTAATCAAGCTTTGTAAATTAATGTAAATAAATTAATGCCAGAAAAAAAAATATGCAAAAAAATCTGTGTGCAAATAAAATCTTTCGAGCTACTGTGATATCCCACAGATGGCACTGGGAGCATGCATTTTGTTAAAAAGAGCGCCAAATGCTATCCTTGTATCAAAATTTAAGTTGTATCAAAATGATTGTACAAAAAGTTTTATCAAAATGACTGAAAATTGTGTTCGTGAAGTTGGTTGTGCTAGTAGAAAACATCAGAAAAAACGGTGAAAAAAGTATCAATATCATAAAAAAAAACATTAAAAGAAAGTGGAAAAGTATACGAGATACACAAATCAGCTTAACAAAATGTTATCTTATTTTTCAATTATTAAATGATACTAAACAACAAAGATATTTTTAATAGCCCGTCCCCATCAAACTTCTACTCAATTTGGAATGAAAGGCACAAAGTGCTTCCTAAGTAAAATGCGGGATGGCCCTTAGGGCATCTTTTAGGTAAATGACCCTTGACATAGTGCTTTTCTCAAATTCTGATGAATATGTATTTTCATTTTTCTGTTATAATTATGCAATAAAAATGAACTATTTTTTCTTTAATATTTGTGTTAAAGGTATCTAAATTTATTTAAAAAGTGAAAATTCTGAAATAGAACAATTTTATGACATTTTTACAGATTTTTTTTTCATTTTTTCCTATTATTTTATTAAGTGTATTCAAATATTAGTTGTGGAATTCTAAAATTCCTGTGTATAAAAAAAGCAATGTAATATAATATATACATACCTCCAAATCCATCCAAGTTAATATCACCCAAAGCGGCCAGAGATAACCCAAATCTAGATTTGGACAAGAAACCATCTCGTGTTTCCACGCGCATGAAGCGACCCTGCGTGTGGACAAAAAATGACATGTATTATGAATTTCAGAACCATGTAAAATAAACAGAATAAAATGATTAATTGATTTACTTTTATGAATTAAAATAGAACACAAACAATTTACAATAAAAAAACATTAATTATTTATAAATATTTACTTAAGTAAAAAAAACTTCCACAATGAAGAATGTAAACAATAAAAATATAACAGACAACCATTATTAAATATCATTTACTAGCTAACCATTTCAGCCACGAGTTAAGGCTCAGAGAACAGCACCGTCTAGTGTAGCGTAGCGTCTCAGTAGCATAAGTGACGGATATTATCACATTGAGAATTATGCATTTCTTCGCTTTTAATACCTCACCATTATTTGCGCCATTTGGCAGCATTAATGATGGACATTATTACATAGAGAATTATGTATTTTGATTATTCTCATTTTCATATTTTGCACAACTTTAATATTTTTTTTTAATAAATAGGTTAAATAAAGTAAATATTAATCAATAAAATAAACCTCTTCACTGCTCTGGTATATAATATATACCCTTCCGACATCATATTTGCCCTCATTGTTAACAGGGGTGTACATAGGAGCCCCAACAATGAGATCATCTAAACCATCCCCGTCCACATCAGCAGCGCACAAACTGTATCCAAAGTAGCCTCCCAACTGCTCGCCTGTCAGGTTCTGGATGTTTTGCAGGTCCCAGGAATACAGAACCACCTGTACGAGATAGACAATGTTATATTAACAGATACACATATAGTGATATTTCTATTTAGTTTTCTGGCTTATTCTGCCATATGTCTCTGACCTCTACGGCCGATGTTTCGGATCCCATTTCAAGATCCATCAACAGGACTGATGTCGCCAACATAAAATAATATTGCTTTATCAAAATTTTAATTAAAGCAAACTATGTCATTTCAAACTAGTTATTTTAAGGATCAAAATAAAGTTAAGGGTTGTGCAGATATGTACATAGAAATCAACGTATTGTTTTAAATTTATTCAATATTAGATAACACTAAATATCCTTAATGAAAATATGTATACCTTTCCTAGCAGGTTGGCCCCTCGTGGCATACCAACTGCCACCCCTTGTTCTCCGCTCCCATTGAAGTCTCCCACTGCCACAGAGTAGCCCAGGTAAGAATCATCATCAGCTGCTCTACTCTCGCCTGTGCTAAGTACACTGGGTCTTAGATCCAGGCTCTGCGAGTATAGCTGACCTGTGCATAATATGTTGCGATATGATTTTTGTCAACAATGTAATACAATATCATCATCAGCAATCTGGAATTATCTTACAATGAAATTAAGACCATCTACCATTCATACTATATATAATTGTATAGCACAAATGTAGCCATTAGGGATGGCAATGAAAAATTTTAAATGTTTATTTCATGTTTGACAAAATGTGCTTTTTGGATCACAAAAACCAGTTCATAGCATAGTAAACTATATGTTAACCACTCAAGAATAAGATAATTTCATATTCTGATCTTCTAACTGTTATAAAAAATCTTTTGAGGTAAAGCTAATATACATATACCATGTTAAACCAAAATCATTAAAAATAAAAATTTGTAGAACAATCAGGGATTCAATGTTTGGTCAAGCAAATGATTTCTTTTAGATTAATTTATGATCTCCCCTTAGAATGTTTCATATTGAATATAATTTATTTTTGAATTACAAATCAGATCAAAAAAGGGGATTACGAAACATTGTCTGTTTTGGTGCATTCAATACCATCATTAAACCAATAAGCTTTAAAAACTCATAAACGCAGGTAAAATAGGCCGAATTCGCATACATGTCTAGGGAGCGCAGATCTGCACTCCTGCATCTGACCGGTTAATCTTTTTTTTCTTTTAACTTTCTGTAATTCAGTTAATAATTATAAGGGGGCACCACGAGATTACTTTCTGATTTTGTATAATAATAATAAATCTTATAAAAATAGCAGATGATATTATGAATAGCTGTTGTCCAGGGACAAAAGATTGCTGAATCACCAAGGATCATGCAGCATTCATCGAGTAGTCTGACTGTTGTAGAAAATTGGATTCAAAGTCCGATTGCAAACTATTTTTTTTTCAAAAAGTGATATGCCTGTAATGTTTTCATTACAATTTAATTTATTTTAATTTAATTTTTTCCTAAGCACTACTTTGACAATTTATAGGCATGGCTAGATTTGCCATGTAATGTGCATGTCTATGATTTTAGAAAAAAATACTGTTTTGATTTGTTTCACTAAATTAAATATTGCAACTAGATAAATCACAATGCATTACAAGCTAACATGTACATTTATCATTTAGCTTATATCAACAAATTCATAATTAAATTGATTTTACATTGCTTTACCTATATCTACTATATATTATAATATATGTATATTGTAAATAAGCACGACACCTGTTAAGAATAAGTAAAACAATCATAAAAATGAATTTGTTATCATTGTAAGACTCTGTCCAGATTCATATCTGTGATTATAATTCAACGAGCCATGAAAATAGATAAATTTAATTATTTATATGAAAAAAAGGGTTCGGCATAAAACAGATTGTGGATTGTACACCAAATCATAATGTCAAAAGTACCTACCTATTGAGAAATGAGAGGTTATGAAAACCAATATAAGTGTGTTATCCTTCACCACCGAGGTTATATAGCATATTTTAGTTTAATAAATAAAAATTGAAATCCATATTTAAGCGGAAGAATGCTGTCAAAGTATTTCTCCCAAAACATGTCCGAATATAAATTGTAATAAATTTCATTATTTAAATCATGGAAATAAGAGTAATCATAACTCCTTGACTTGAATAATTGAATTATAGGTAAGTACTGAATAAAAAGAAGCTGATGATAAATTTAGAAACCATACAATTTTGCAGCCCAATTTATTGTCAGCCAAGATCCTTCCACCTAAAGAGTAATTAATCCACTGGGTAAGTTTGTAAGATCAAGGTTATGGAGTTATAAATTAATATTTTAAATTATTAAACATTATGTGGGCATAACATTGTTACTTTCTGTTTTTAAAATGTAATAATTTTATAATAATTACATTACATTCAATTCATAGTTTTACATTTACTTCAAAATTTCATTCAATTGTTGGATGTCGGTAGGTATAGGAAAAATGTTTAAAAATTTACATAAACAACATATAAATTATTGTACTTACAACATCGATTTAGCATTGCTTTTTATAAACATTGCCATGCATCACTACGATCCTTAAAAGTGTATTCTTCAAAATAGTCATAATGATCTAATTCCAGATGAAAACAAATGTCGAACTTACTAGTAAAAGTACATAAGTACTGATAAAAGTAATTATAGTTTGTTATTAAACATACTAAATAAATTTAACTTCCAAACTTTTACTAGTCTTACTGTTTTGTGATTATGATTGCATTTCAACTAGAACTGGAGCATTTTCATTGTCACTAATTTATGTGTAGGTACAACGACACAGAACAAAAATAATTTTGAAAATAAAGGACAGTGCATCACATTTAATCAAAATAAATCACGTATAAAATCAGCATTAGTGTCGGCCTCCTGAAATACAGCGCCCGGTCCGCCCATCCTGCACCGTTTTATATTAATCATTATTATAATTATTGAAATTAACACCATGGAGTTTTATTTATGCCATTATTCAAGTCGAGTCATTTATAAATCACTGACATTTTATTTGGCGGGAATGTTGAATATTTTATGAAATTGCAATAATAAAGAATCATAACTCTCAAATCAAATGGATACTTTTCCAAAAATTAAGGTAGGTACCTACTTATCGTTTATTTTCCACGAATAGCATATTTTTTTATAATGGCTGTATTCTGGAATAATGACATAAAATCAAAGCAATATTAAAACAATGCTAATTTATCTGTCTCACATTGGCCAGGGTGTTTGGGAATTACAACGGTCACTATGAAATAATAATTATTGTTGTAAATATAAATAGCTTTGTGAGTGATGCGGTCAGTGCTGTACTTTATTTAGGCTTTACCTTCGCCGTATTCCTTGTACCGAGGGGGCAAGAAGGGCAGGCGGATAGTCGAGGTTATTGAGTGCACCTGGCCTGTGGAACATGTGCCAAATATGAAGAAACACGAAGAAAGGGAAACAACTGGAAGATAAATTTGTTATTTCTGCGTATCGCTAACAAAGGAAAGTGCACAACATTTCGCCGAGATTTTTCCCAGTGTTACAAACTTGACCTTATGTGTTTTGAAGTGAAACTTCTTTGCAACTACATAAAATATTCACACGAAATAAAATTTTCACATTCATGGAGTCGAAAAGTTCGCCACTGAAGTTATTATGTCATCCACATCCGCTGCTAGCACTGATTCCACTCCTGTGTAAGATATAGCGTGACGTTTTATCATCTCCAATGTTGAATCTCGGGTCTGGTGAACTCAGGTTAAGAGAAAACGCAAAGAAGTTTCACTTTCTTTGCGGACACGCGTGTTCTGTACACATCCTATTTCTTATTGCTGGATCTATATGTTCATTATATTCCAAAAAAAAAATAATTGGAGTTTTCTAGTTTCATCTGGTAAAATGTACTTTAGAAGTGTTATGAATGAAATTTATGATCATTTTGGGTTAGAGGTTCTCAACCTTTTTGGAAATTAGAATGCCAAATGGAAAATCCAATGTTCGTGCACCTTTCACCACATTCCTGTCTGGTTTCAATTTCACAACCTTTTTACCTAAAATACAAATTAAATCGGCTTCATAATTTTATCTAAACGACGCGAATAAACATCGAAAACCAAACTATAAAATAATATAAACGTTAAGATTGGTATATTATAAAGTTAAATATCGTGAAACCTACCTGATTTTCGAATGCATTTTACATTCTTACTATATGATATATTTATGTACAAATGTATGACTCTGTTTGCAAAATAATATTTAAAAATGTTGATTAATCAGTAAGTTTTTTTACCTTGCCAGTACCAGCTTCCCGGAGCTCCGATAAATAGTCGTCGGCCATCCTGTAAAAATAAAATTAAAAATATCGGTATTTGAAAAGTTTTATCAATTTTTTTATTATAAAAAGCCCACATCATTGATTTTGTGGCTTCATACACTCTTAATCAATATTTCAAGAAGAGTCACACCCCTTTAGACCGGAAGAGAGCCGTTATTATGTTTCCCTGTGAAAGTAAAGGGTCGAGAATGGATTGCAGGAAATATGGAGCAATCAGTTTATTGAGCTTGACTGGGTAAACTTTATGGAAGAATTTTGATAGGAAGAGTAAGGTCGCTGACAAAAAAAAAGATATGGTATGTGCAAGATGCTTTTGTGAGCAGAAGAGGTTACATGTGTAGATATGATAATCTGTGTCGCTTTAGAAGGTTGCGTAGTTCATCTCACGTCGTGGGTCATCAGAATGTGGGGTACCGTGTCCCAGATCCCCACTTTCATACAATGTATTACAGGATGAAAACAGCTGATATGACACATAGCTCCCCCCGGAGCGGCTAAAACCGTCGCGAAATCGCCCAGTGCTGTAGATGGGAAGTGATTTCGGAGCAAAGTCGCTCCGAAATCCACAGTTAATCTCCTGCTGGGACGCCAGCAACACCAACCCAAGGAGCAGATCGTAGCAACAAGACGTTTCACACCATCATGTCCCGATCGCAACGCTTAAGCTGCTGGCCACAGCGTTAGGCGTAACAGCCGTTACCCCCACACATGGATCAGATCTTCGGAAAAGTTTTTAGTGAACAATAAAAAAGGTTATTTGGCTTTTGTAGATCTGAAAAAGGCTGTTAATAGTGTTATAAGAGAAAGGTTGTGATAGATACTCTCTGGTTGCAGGGTTAACAATAAACTTATGCACGTAATTGCATCATTATACGACGGAAGTACAGCGTGTGTAAAAATCAATGAATCATTCACACCATGTTTGATGTTTGATATTACAAAAGGTGTCAAATGGGGTTGAGTAATGTCTTCATAACCGTTCAACTTTTATATGGGTAATTATATGAAAGAACTGGAATGTATGAATATAGGAGCGAAAATGAGCGATTTGTTTTTTCTGTAAGCGAATGATGCAATATTAATAGCAAATGGCGAACAGAATTTACAGAATCTAGTCTAGTAGGATGTATGCAAAGAAAGTGACCACAATGTACGCAAAGCGATCTCAATCAAAAGTAATGGTATTCGAGGAAGAAGAAAGTAAATCAATACGTGAAATACTAGCAGGTAGTGAATGTTTGGAACAAGTAAATGAGTTTGTATATTTGGAAAGTATGTTCGATAGAAGAGAAAAGACTGAGAAAGATATCGATAGGAGGGAGATTACAGGGAATGAGGTGAACGGTCCTTTGAATTGAATGCTATAATTTCTAATAGAAACATGTTAACCAAGGAAAAACTAGCGACGCAAATGAATTCTGATACCAACACTGAAGAAAGATATATTCAATTATTATAAGTAGCACCATAAAAAGCCTTGATGGTCCCGTTAGGAGCCCCAAAAATCGTTGAGCTTACATGCGAAAATGTATGAATGTGGATAAGGGGAGTTGTGTATCAGGATAGAAGAGTGCAGCGCTCCATCCTCCTAATCCCGTGGAGAAACGGCGTGATGGTAAGTTAGTTAGAAAAAGTCGATCGAGAAAGTAAAAATTATTTCTTGTGCATCCGAATATCTTAACTGCTGATTTATTTGCTTTGTACACACTAAAATTAAATAATGTTTGTAAATATTAAAAGGGAAACTAATAAACATTTATTACAAAACCAATGTTAACGATATGTACCTTTTTTAAGATAAAGAGATTTTATCACACTTAGCTGGAAAACATATAATTGACCAAACACATTTCTAAACAAAATGATAAATAAATATATAAATAAATAAATAAATGCATATACATTTTCTTTACTTGTATTTACTAATTAATAAATATACAGGTATTAATTTTTTTTTATATTTTGATGTTGATTCTGTTGCTGCTCAATTGATATTTTTAATTGTATTTACTTGTAATTTAATTGTAATTTAAGTGTATCAAATGTTAAAAATCATATGCGACTACTGTAAAGAAAGGCTCGCTCGTTTTTGTTTGTTTTTTATTTATTGAATGAGTATGTATAAAGTGAAATGATGAAGTGGTATGTTATCTTTTTATAACAAAACATTTCCCATTTCACACTTTGTATTCCATTCCGATAAACCCAGTCGGAAGTTGGGTAATGGAAAGAGAATTCCAGCATGTAGGTGTAGGTACCACTCACATCCACGATAGCTAGGGAGGGAGGTAGGCACATCTAGGAAGGTACCGAGGAGACACCTCGGTGTTCATAGTCCGTGGCCGCATGCCAGAGTGTAGCAGGTGTATTGTGATAGAAACTGCATTCAAAGTCGATTACCGAAAGATCAGAAACCCGGAGGGTTGCTACCCGAGAATTTATTGATAAATATAGATATAATAGAACTTCCCATATTTTAATATTCGATACAAGTTTAGACAGTTTTTAAAGCGCTTCCGCGCAAAGATGTAATAAAACGTTACTGATCATGTTTTACAGTTGGTAATTACCAGTGTATAATAAGCATATGGAAACTAAATGTATTTGAACACTTAACCAAATTCTGTAGATATTTAAACATATTTAACACACTCCCAACCCCACCGCCAAGTCTTCTGCAGCAGTGGGTTCCAGTATACTTGTATTCTGGTATGCTGGTATTCACTATTTTTGTGACAATATATTATGTATAGTACTATTGCAAACAACATATAACAATATGCCGCCAACAGGCGGTGACTAATAATAATGTGAAAACAGATTCATATGGAATCCAATTTGACACAAGTATTAAAGCCATGAAACTGAGATTAACCACTCTTTTTAAAACCTTTGTATTATTTTCGCCGCCGCACGTGTGTATGGAAATGTCTTGGAAGTGAAAATTAACACAATTCTCGTTATCCAATCAAACTGAAATTTTGCACGTCGACTCGACATCGATGACAACGCATTTTGACAACTTTGTCGGTATGCACGGTTATTGTGGTTGTTTTCGTTTTTTTTTGCAAAAAAACTCGTCAACCGAGAGTTCGATTCCAAGAATTTCAAGTTTTCCAGACGGGCGCAGCCCACCGACGTCTTTAGGAAATACATTCGTCGCGAGATGTCACCCCTCTTCAATTGAGTCGAATTTCATTTTAATCTGAAACACCATTTGCAACGCTAATTTTGCGAGTTTTCGTCCGATCCTGAAAATGAAAACTTTTCCCTTAACCCTCTTTGGGACCTGATTTTTATTTTATTTTTCTGAACCTCCCCCCTACCCCCCTCCCGATGGGCCCTTCTCACTTCTCAATACGAAATTTTATTTTCATTTTTAGATTCTTTTTCATTTGCAATTAAACATGGTGTTTAAGAAAAATATGAATGGTGCAAAAATCTGGCCGTCTTACATTTGACTAGCAGGAAAGCACTCGGCTTCGCCGATTGCTTACTGCTAGGCCCTGTGGGCGGCTATTGTAGCCGCTGCGCGGCCAATTGTGTTTGCTGTGCAGCAAACACAATTGTTTAGCTATGCCTACGTCAGCCGCTTCGCGGCCAATTGTATCTGGCAAACTTCCATTTTTGCTATTGTGGCCGCTTCGCGGCCAAATGTGTTTGCTGTGCAGCAAACACAATTGTTTACCTATGCCTACGTCAGCCGCTTCGCGGTCAATTGAATCTGGTAAATTTCCACTTTTAATTACGGGTAGTTTAGATATAATTAAGACAAAGTATTTATTCAAAATTTCTAACCGATTAATAAGTCAGAGCGGAATAAACCATAGTTCGATAGGTAGGTACCTACTCTCTTCTCTTCTCGCAGTGTTGATTACTTTTATACAACATTATAAAAAATTAATGTTTGTTTAATTTGGTTCATTACATAAACAAATTAATATAAAAAATGAATGTTCAAAACCAAAAATGTAATTAAAATTTTAACAAAAAAAATATTCTCGACCGTAAAAAAAATTCTCCTGCCAGGATTCGAACCCGGCATCTTCTGATCCGCAGTCAGACGTGGTATTCGTTGTGCCACAGGACCCGATAAGCAACGTGGCAAAATTATTGTATACAAATAGAAATCATCATCCAAATGCAGAAACGACATTGGTTGGCGTAATTATAATATAGATGAATGTTCAAAACCAAAAATGTAATTAAAATTTCAACAAAAAAAATATTCTCGACCGTAAAAAAAATTTCTCCTGCCAGGATTCGAACCTGGCATCTTCTGATCCGCAGTCAGACGTGGTATTCGTTGCGCCACAGGACCAGATAAGCAACGTGGCAAAATTACTGTATACAAATAGAAATCATCATCCAAATGCAGAAACGACATTGGTTGGCGTAATTATAATATAGATGTTGGAATTTTGCATCCATCTCTTTCTTGTGGCGTGACAAAAACAAAACCCCTTTTTTGGGCTTTTTTGTCGAGCGCGATGTTTTTGCAACTGTCAGCATAGTTTGAATGAAATTCAAAAATCGAGTATCATGTTCGAATAATAGTTAGAGGCGCCATCTTTTGCCCATTTTTCGATTTTTTTTACCCCCTCCAGTTTTTTTTATATCCACCCAAAATTGAAAATTTATATTTCTTTTAATAATTCGGTTAAAAAAAAATCGTAGCAAGGTGCGACAACTTCCTACACACGGCATACGATAGCGCGCGTCAGATCTTTAGGAAAATTTTGTTCCCAATTGCGTGTTGCGTGTTCCGAATTGTGTGGCGTTAGCCAATTTTACAAGTAAATATGGCAATCGATAGAACACGAATTCCGCTATGACTCTCGCTGAAAATAAACGTTCCAAAGTAATACACTTCAGAATTAAATTCGCTTTCATTCGGTTTTCACAATTTCAGCCGCTGCTCCGCGGGGGGTGGCTTTATTTTCCATCTAAAAGTCTCGATTTGTAGTATTTTTACTTTCCAATCTTTTGGCGTTTTTACTTTTTTTCTATACTTTTTTTTTGCAAAGTTATAAGCAAAACCGTTTTATTTTACACCAAATCTGGAATTATTTTAAAACGATATTCATTTGTATCTCCAAGATGCTAAGAACGGGGCTCGAAAGGTTGGATTCTTAAATAATCATACTTGGGTGACGTCATTATGATAAAGCAGTATAGGCGAAAATTATTCGTTCCTAGAAGCAACCATCCTATACAGAGCAGAAGTTTGAATGACATCAAATGAAAAATTCTGCATACAGATATTTTTCTTGCGTATAAAGAATTTATAATGAAAACACTGTTTTTATTGGTTAAATTATTTCAGATATTTTATATATAATTTTATCAAAGTATTCCCTCCACACCCCTAGTCATCTCGTTCCAAAATGCCGACGCCGACGTGAGTAAGCAAATTACATACCTCTGAGCTCTGAATAAGCTCTGTCGGTATTCTGAATGTTCACTGATGTAGGTATCCCCATGATGAATCCAAATAATACGCTTGGATGCACTTTCAATACAAATTGATTTATGAATATGAATAAATAAATTAAATGACTCATTTTCAATTTAACGTGTAAAATGTTTATTGTGTTTAGTTATTTGAACATTGTTTGAACATGAAGAATCCCAAACACAATTATGACGAATTATTTTTTGGATTGGAAAGTAAAGAAGCGAGAACCACTAATATATAATCATAATATATAGGGTATTAGCAATATCCAGAAAAAACAAAATTAATGCAGTCATCGAGGATTAGGTACTATAATGTACTGAATTCGAGATTTTATAGGAAACATATCCTATAAATTTATAGGAAACGACTTTGGAAGGAAGAGATAACATAAAATCTAGAATTCTATACAATTTAAATTTGTCATCCTCTGTGAATACATCCAAAACATTTTTTAAAATTTTTTTGGATATTGCTGCCTTTGCTTTCAGACCTCACCCCACATATGATCCCAATTATAATTATTTCGGTGTCTGTCTGTCCATTCGTCGTAACTTCGTGTAACGTCCATAACTTCTTTATTGTAATTTTTTTCCTTTTATTTTCTATAATTTATTTTATTATCTTTTTCCATTTCTTTTCTTTCCTTTTTTATATATAAAAATAAATAAATACTTATTCCTTAGGAACCGACATATAAAAGTACCGTCATTCTTGAAGGGTTGCAGCTAATTGTTTAACATAAAAACTATGGTGTTACATTGATGTAGGGGAGGGGGTGGCATAGTGGGGTAGCGGGGCGTAGCGGGGAATCCCTACGACAGCTCGAACGAAACGCCGTGCAATGTTTCAAAGGGCTCGCTTTAATTGATCGTCAGTCGGCACGTGACCTTCACGTGCGATCCATGCCATTTCGACAGCCGTTTATGCTAAATAAAAAAAGAAAAAACAGTGTTTTCGTTAAAAAAAATGCGTTTAATTAAACAGCAATTATTTCTCGAACTCCATTATATATTGTGGTGGTTAATTTTTCGTTTTGAAGCAGTACCTTCTGGATTTCATAATTAAAAGTACAAAGATTTTCTGTGAAAGAGGTAAGATTTTGTCAGTTTATGTTTTGTTGTTAAAGTAACAATACATTTGCTCCGCTATGCCCCCACATAGGGGACATAGCGGGGCAAATGCCATTTTACATTTATGTATTCACATATCGTAGATTTTTTATCGTAATCGTGAAAAACATATCCATAGTCGTTCGCAATACATTAAACCATGATATTGTGTCAAAACTTGTTGTTTAATCGTAATATTTTATCTTGTAGGTATGTTTGAGTCTTAAGTACCCCACTATGCCCCCCCCCCCTCCCCTACTTACGTTATAATTGTGATGGCGCAGTTATGTACATAAATGCATTCACGTTTTATAATTATATCATTGCATAAATGGATATTATCCACAAGGAAAACTATGTAACAAAATTTCATCTATAAGTAGCCACCAATGCAATTGATGACGTATCTTTTTTATATTACCTATACCTATAAAACTCAATGTCTGTCTATTCTCTATACAAATCTATACCGTTTGACCTATCTAAACCAAATTTTGCATACTTATTATTCAGGACCCGATAACATATAACGACAACAACATAGGCGACAATTCCCCTCTCCCGCTTTACCCTTCCTCCTCCCCCTGATATATTTTTTATAAAAATCAATATCCTTGACCGATCTGACCCAAAATTTTCATACTTATTTTTTAAACCGATGCCACAGGCGACATTTCACCCCTCCCCCGATATATTTTCTATACAAATCTGTACCGTTTAACATAACTGACCCAATTTGTGCATATTCATTCTTTAGGATCCTGCGGAAAACGTAGACATATATTTTATTGTAAAAGGTTTAATGCCGTTGAAATAAATAAATAAAAAGTTATGGTGCGTGTATATGGATAAAACTTGTAACCAAACTCGCGTTTCACGGAGTTGAGGGTTGAGTCGCCAGATTAAAGTCTCACATAAGTACATCCAAATTAATGGAAAGCGCGTTTAAAAAACAAATGTGATTAAGTACTCGTATTTACAAGGAAGCATAATAATCAAAATAAGTAACTTTGAATTTGTGTCTAGTTAAAATAACAGGGACAAATATAACAAAACAGCTAAAATAGATAGATTACTACTCTATTCCATTACTAAACTGCTTCCCTAATGGGTCCAGAGGTGAGAGGCACCTTATCGGCCACATTCACCATCACCGCAATGACAGTCGTACCAACATGGAAATGAGGAATTAAATTTGATTTACGATTTGTGTGCTGCGTTTAAACAAGTGCGCTTGATAAAATACGCTCGCGACTGATATGGAGAAGTAGAAGCAAGC
Source organism: Agrypnia vestita (assembly GCA_016648135.1). Classification (NCBI taxonomy): domain Eukaryota; kingdom Metazoa; phylum Arthropoda; class Insecta; order Trichoptera; family Phryganeidae; genus Agrypnia; species Agrypnia vestita. Next base: position 175,250 of record JADDOH010024479.1, read on the forward strand.
TGGTTTCTAACATGAATTTCTTATACCCGGTGTAAAAATGTTACTTGTTTTTGCGTAGAATATTTTTTTTTCACAAAAATATTTATAAAGTAATAATTAGACGCATATTTGGTATCGAGAACTTTTTCAATGAACACCACAGTATTTATTGATATGATTTTAAAAATGTATGACCAGCAAAAATCCCAGCACAAATTTAGTTAAGATATATTATAGATGCCTCATATTATGAACGAAATTATACTTTTTTATGGGTGGAAATGGTGAACGTTAAATTGCGTAAAGTGATCATTTAAGCCAGCGGTACGATAGGTCGTAAGCTCTATGAACACCCTAAAATAAAAAACTTCCATACCTGCTTTCCCATAAAAATATATAAATTCTTCTCTATGAGACATCTATAATATATCTTGATTAATGGAGTCCCCTAGGATAAAATCCAGTACTGTGTGCTGAAAAATTTGGACAAACTCAAAATATTCGAACAAATTTTATTATTAATGTTCGCTGGAACTTGAATACGCATCAAAAAATATGAATTATTTTCATTAAGGGCCGAATACAGAGTCAATATTATTTAAACTTTAAATCATTTAGGCATTGACTCCGTATTCGGGCTTAGGTTAGGTGCTTAAGGGGGGGGGGGGTAAGGTTTTTAATTTTTTTTTTTGCATTTTTTTTTTAAATGAATGTATAACATTGCAAGAATATTGTGTCAAAATTTCAAGTCAATCGGAGCAAAATTGACGAAAATATGAACATTTGAGCGATACTCAGACTGATTTTCTGTACCTGCTTGGGCATCTAAGAGACGCGCTCACCTGAGGACTACCGGACGTGCTATTGTATTGGAAGAGTTTTGCATAGACAAGGACAAAAAGATGCTGATGATAAATAATAATAATAATAATAATAATAATTGGATAATTTGTATAGCGCCGTTTTCGCGAAATACTCACCTCAAGGGCGCTTTACACAGAGAAATTATTATCTTACAAGACAACTTACTGCTAGAAAAGAAAAAACTTATTCACTATTACTTATTCACTTCTGGCATACAAGAAGTGGAATTAAAATTGAGTACTATAATAGTTTGTGAGTCCCTGAAAGAATTATGTGTTTTCGCGGAGTGCACAATATGAGTGGAAAACATTAGCTAGCGTTGTTGTGGTCAGATTCTATAGGTTTGTCTAAATAAATGCGTCTTAAGTTGTTTTTTGAACAGTGGTAAGCTGTCTGTTTGTCTCAGTTTATTAGGTAGTTTGTTCCATAACTTTGGTCCAGCCACCGCGAAAGCACGATCACCGAAATTAGTTTTGTGAAGGCGATTTACTTCAGCTAACCTATTTGTATTAGATGTTGATGCTGAGCGAAGTGTTAGTTGTCTATTATTTGCAGAGAATGGAATGCAGAAGTTGATTATGTATTGAGGGGCCATGTTGTGAATAGCCTTAAATATTGTAAGGCAAAGCTTATATTCAATCCTCTCTGGATATCTAAGCCAGTGAAGGTTTTGAAGATGGTTTGAGATGTGCGCAAACTTTGAAACGCCGGTAATGAGTCTTAAGCGGCATTAAATACAGATTGTAATTCGTTTATTTCCTGTTTCGGGAGATGAGCGTAGATACCATTACAGTAGTCTAAGCGAGAGATAACGTATGCATTTATTAGTGATTTTGTTGCTTCTGTTGGGATGCTTTTGCGAATAGATTTAATGCGGCGTAAATGATAGAATGCAGAGCTGGTTGTGCTATTAATTTGTTTACTAAGAGACAAGCTTGAATCCAAGTAGACTCCAAGTAGTTTGACATTAGTTTTGGGAATTATGTCAATATTTGAAATAGAGAGTGGGAGTTTTTCCAACAGGTGTTGGCGTCTTCGGGTAGCTGTCCAAAGGAACTCAGTTTTCGTCGGGTTAAGTTTCAGATTATTCGAGGACATCCAAAGGTTTACGTCATTTATGCACTGAATGATAGATTGTTTTAGTATGTTTGTATCGTTTGGAGAACAATGGAAGTATAGTTGCCAGTCATCAGCATAACAGTGAGCTAGAAGTCCGTGTGTGGTAATGATATCAAATAAATCTTTTGTGTACATGATGAAAAGTAAAGGACCTAATACCGATCCTTGTGGAACACCTGAATTCATACAAACCGGTGCTGATTCAATGTTATCAATAACTACCGTTTGGAAACGGTTCGAGAGATAGGATTGGAACCATTTAAGCGCTGTACCGCGTAGACCGTAAGATACTTCCATTCTTCTCAGCAAGAAGTCATGGTCAATTGTGTCAAAAGCGGCACTCATGTCAAGAAGAGAGACGAGTACTAATTTGCCCGTATCTATTGCGAGTATGATGTCAGATAAAATTTTAAGGAGTCCGGTTTCTGTAGAGTGGTGTTTTCTGTAGGCTGATTGAAATTTACTAAATAAATTGTGTGCGTCCATATATGCATTCAGACGCGAAGACACAATTCTTTCAAGCAGTTTATCGATAAGTGGTAAATTGGATATAGGTCTGTAATTATTGAGGTCTTCTGCATCTAGCGTAGGTTTTTTTAAAATTGGAGTCACTATTGCACTTTTCAGAAAGTCGGGAACTTCTCCAGTGCCTAACGACATGTTGTAAAGTTTACAAAGAAAAGGTGCTAGTTCTTGTATGCAAGATTTGAAAAGCCAAGTTGGTATGGGGTCCAGGGCACAATGTTTGGTTGGAGAGATTCTCGTAATACGTATAATTTCTGCAATATTAGTGTCAGACAGAGTGTCAAATATAGTGTCACCTGGTAAGAATGATGGTTCTGTACTAGATAATGTTGAAAGCCTAATTTTGTTTATCTTATCTTCGAAGAAGGCTGACATTTTGTTTGGGGTGATATTTATAGAAAGAGTTTTGTATGCTTGCGGTTTTCCTAAAACGGTGCTCAGTTAATTTCACGTTTGTTGAGGGTTTCCACTCTCAGCAGCAATTTTTGTGGTCCAGTAAGTTCTCTTTTTGAATTTTACTTCCTCTCGATATTCTATTTGTGCAGCAATCCATTGTAATCTTTGAGCTTTGGGATGAGGTTGCTTGTATGCTCGTTCTAGTTGACGCATTTTCCTTTTCTTTGTTCTGCATGCTTCGTCGAACCATTGATCGGAAGTTCGCAAACGCCGTTTTTTGGTGACCTCCGGAGCATGCTTATTTAAAAGTTGCGATAAAACTAGATTATATAAGTTAATAAGTTCCTGAGGGGATGAATTCTGTGATGGTTTGAAGAGATTTGTCGTTTTGAGCTCGGATATAAATTTTTCGATGTCGAATTTTCTCCAGTTTCTAGATTTGACTGTGTGATATTGTGGTGGTTGTCGGTTTGTATTTATTTTAGTTCTAATTAATCGATGATCGGAAAGACCGATATCGATAACTTCCGGAGGTTGTTCTTCGTTTTCCGTTCTGGATATAAAGACGTCAAGAAGCCCTCCAGCATCATGAGTTGGTTGCGACACTCTTTGCGTTAAGCCAAAGGAGTTGAGTAAATCTTTAAATCGGTTGCTCGATGTATTGAGTGCCTTTTCCAGATGTATATTTAGATCCCCTGTGATGAATAAATTAGTATATGAGGCTGTTGTTTCTAAAAGAGTTGATAACTCACAGAAAAATGTTTCAGTCAGCTGCTTTGAGCCGGGCCGGTATATGGTGACTAAGAAACAGGTGGAGCTACCAGATGATATTTGGCAGCCAAGACATTCAAAGGTGGCGTACTTCCCCAGTGTTGATTTGGTTAGCTTCAAGCCTTGAGTTGCTACGACTGCAATACCTCCGTAATTATTTAGTAGGTTATGCGAGTCTTCTGTTTTTCTGGGCCTGGCTTCTTCGACTACTGACAATCCCTTAGAGCGAAGCTGTTTCAGAGAGATCGTATCATAGTCTTCATGCCAAGTTTCGGTAATCGCCAGTACATTTATTTTATAATTAGAAATGATATGAGATATGTCATCAGTCTTATTGTTAATCGAACGAGCATTCCAGTGACCTACTATAAGTTTTTGTGGTTGTGTTTTGTAGTGCCTTTCTGGTTTTATCGGTTGAAGATTTTCTGGTTTATTGAAATTTCAATTGAAATTGGTTGAAGGTGAAACTTGCGTGCTTAACTGTTTTGATATTTTGCTCCCGC